>SJYT01040562.1:376373-453527 GCA_006410635.1 Cephalophus harveyi
TGGAGAAGACTCTTGAGAGTCCCTTGGACTGCAAGGAGATCCAACCAGTCCATTCTGAAGGAGATCAACCCTGGGATTTCTTTGGAAGGAATGATGCTAAAGCTGAAACTCCAGTACTTTGGCCACCTCATGCAAAGAGTTGACTCATTGGAAAAGACTCTGATGCTGGGAGGGATTGGGGGCAGGAGAAGAAGGGGACGACCGAGGATGAGATGGCTGGATGGCATCACTGACTCAATGGATGTGAGTCTGAGTGAACTCCGAGAGATGGTGATGAACAGGGAGGCCTGGCGTGCTGCGATTCATGGGGTCGCAAAGAGTCGGACACGACTGAGCGACTGAACTGAACTGATGTCTCCACCTGAGATGCGTTGTGACTCTTCTGTGCAGACTCCAGAGGAACCCCAAGATCCATGTCAGCACTGGAGAGGAAACCTCAGATTCTGGCTGCAATTCCAGACTAGTACCTAGGACCCGACACTGACTGGACAGGAATCCCGAGGGGCCCCTCGCAACTCGTAAGGAAACTAGTCTTTCCTGAGGCCACGCCAGTGGGTCCCTGAGGTCCCCGATGTAACTCGAGAGGGACCTGCTGCAACTCGAGAAAAACCAG
Source organism: Cephalophus harveyi (assembly GCA_006410635.1). Lineage (NCBI taxonomy): Eukaryota > Metazoa > Chordata > Mammalia > Artiodactyla > Bovidae > Cephalophus > Cephalophus harveyi. The sequence continues at coordinate 376,987 of SJYT01040562.1, forward strand.
GAGGTTCTCCCCTGCAGGCAAGATGAGGCCCTTGTCTGCTGTGGCATCACTTGGAAAATCACACCTTCCCACTTGAACCACGCAAGCGTCTGTCCTACCCTTCGTGGATCTCAAGAAGTTCCCCGACATACCAGTCCCCACGCAGGAGGATCATGAAGGGTCCCGGCAAACCTCAGGAGGAGCCTCGTTTCCGCATCTTGAGCTCGAGATGAGGGTCTTTTTCCCTGCTACGTCGGGAAGGGACTCCCACCATTCCCGTCATATCTCATAGGTGGGGCTCTCAACAGGAAAGATGAGATCTCCAGGGCTGGTGCCAACATACTAAAAGTCCCCCAGATGTCTCAGTCCACTCCAGAATAACCTGATTTTCCTGCACTACCTCGAGTTTCACCTGCGTATCGCCTCACACCACGGTGGCTCATGCCACAGGCCTGTGGCACCTCGAGGGAAAGCCAAAGTTCCCTGTATCAACGCGTCGGGAAGCCTGACACTGGTGCTACAGCTTGGGAGGAAAATGGTTGTGTATGTCTCCACTTGAGAAGAATCTTGACCCTTTTGTGGAGACTCCAGAGGAACCCCAAGATCCATGTCAGCACTGGAGAGGAAACCTCAGGTCCTGGCTGCAGTTCCCGATGATTAACTAGGACCGGACACTGACTGGACAGGAATCCCGAGGGGCCCCTCTCAAATTGTATGGCGATTGGTCTTTACTGAGGCCATGCCAGCGGGTCCCTGTGGTCCCTGTCTTAACTCGAGAGGGACCTTCCACAACTCAAGAAAAACCAGGAGGTTCTCACCTGCAGGCAAGATGAGGCCCTTTTCTGCTGTGGCATCACGAGGGAAATCATGCCTTCCCACTTGAACCTTGCAAGCGTCCTTCCCACACTTATTGCAACTCAAGAAGTTCCCCGATATACATGTCCCCACGCGGGAGGACCACGAAGGTTCCCAGCACACCTCAGGAGGAGCCTCGTTTCCCCATAGTGAGCTCGAGATGACGGCCTTTTTCCCTGCTTCGTCGGGAAAGGATTCCCGCCATTCCCGGCACATCTCAAGAGGTGGCGCTCTCAACAGGAAAGCCGAGATCTCCAGGGGTCATGCCAACATACTAAAAGTCCCCAGATGTCTCAGTCCACTCCAGATGAACCAGATTTCCCTGCACTACCTCGAGTGTCACCTGCATATTGCCTCACACCACGGTGGCTCTTGACACAGGCCTGTGGCATCTCGAGGGAAAGACAGAGATACCGTGGTCAAGTCGAGGGGAAGCCTGACAATGCAGATACAACTCGGGAGGAAAGCGCACGTGCATGCAACCACAGGAGACTAGGCCTGACTCCCCTTGAGAGACTCCAGAGAAACCCTAAGGTCCATGCCAGCACTGGAGAGGAAACCTCAGGTTCCAGCTTTGGCTCTATATGGGGACTTAGGACCCGGAACCGACTGGAGAGGAATCCCGAGGAGCCCCTCTCAACTCGCACGGAGAATGGCCTTTCCTGAGGCCACGCGAAAGGGTCCCTGAGTTCCGCGTCATAACTAGAGATGGACCTGCCGCAATTCGAGAAAAACCCAGAGTTTCTCCCCTCCAGGTGAGATGAGGCCGTTTTCTACTGAGGCATCACATGAGCAATCTGGCCTTCCCTCCTGAACCTCAAATGTCGTTCATACCCTTGCTACAACTCAAGAAGTTCCCCGACATAACCATCTCCACTCAAGAGGAACACTGAGGGTCCCACCACATCTCAAGAGGAGCCCCCTTTCCCCCTTCTCCACTCTTGATGAGGGTCTTTCCCTGATTCGACAGAAAAGGTTTCTGGCATTCCCCTCGCACAGCAGGGGGCGGGCTCTCAACAGGAAAGTCGAGACAACTCCAAGGGTCATACCACCATTCCAAAAGACCCCCAAATGTCTCAGTCCACTCCAGATGAACCTGATTTCCCTGCACTGCCCCGAAGGTCACCCTGAGCATTGAATCACACCACAGTGGCATCTGTGACAGCCCTGTGGCACTTCGAGGGAAAGCCACAGATCCCTGTATCAACTCATCGGGAAGCCTGACACTACAGCTAAGGCTTGGGAGGAAACCGGACGTGTATGTCTCCACCTGAGAAGAGTCCTGACTCTCCTGTGGAGGCTCCAGAGGAACCCCAAGATCCATGTCAGCACTGGAGAGGAAACCTCAGAATCTGGCTGCAGTTCCAGATGAGTACCTAGGACCCGGCAGTGACTGGACAGGAATCCTGAGGGGCCTCTCGCAACTCGTATGGAGACTCGTCTTTCCTGAGGCCACAGCAGCGGATCCCTGGGGTCCCCGTTGTAACTCAAGAGGGATCTGCCACAACTCGAGAAAAACCAGGAGGTTCTCCACTGCAGGCGAGATGAGGCCCTTTTCTGCTGTGGCATCACGAGGGAAATCACGCCTTCCCATTAGAACCTCGCAAACATCCTTCCCATCCTTGCTGCAACTAAAGAAGTTCCCCGACATACCATTCCCCATGTGGGAGGAACACTAAGGGTCCCGGCACACCTCAGGAGGAGCCTCATTTCCCCATTTGAGCTTTAGAAGAGGGCCTTTTTCCCTGCTTCGTAGGGAAAGGATTTCCGCCGTTCCTGTCACATCTCAAGAGGTGGCAATCTCAAAAGGAAAGCCGAGATCTCCAGGGGTCGTGCCAACATGCTAAAAGTCCCCCAGATGTCTAAGTCCACTCAAGATGAAGCTGATTTTCCTGAAATACCTCGAGTGTCACCTACGTATCACCTCACACCACGGTGGCTCGTGCCACAGGCCTGTGGCATCTCGAGGGAAAGACAGAGATCCCGGGGTCAAGTCGAGGGGAAGCCTGACACTGCAGCTACAGCTCAGGAGAAAAGCAGACGTGCATGCAAACACAGGAGACGAGGCCTGACTCCCATTGAGAGACTCCAGTGAAGCCCCAAGTTCCATGCCAGCACAGGAGAGGAAACCTCAGATTCTAGCTTCGGCTCCAGACAGGGACTTAGGACCCGGCACTGACTGGAGAGGAACCCCGAGGAGCCCCTCTCAACTCGCATGGAGACTGGCCTTTCCTGAGGATACGCGAGAGGGTTCCTGAGGTCCCCGTCGTAAATTGAGAGGGATGTGCCGCAACACGAGAAAACAAGGAGGTTCTCCCCTCCAGGCGAGATGAGGCCGTTTTCTGCTGCGACATCCCAAGAGAAATCACGCCTTCCCTCCTGAACCTCAAACGGTCCTTCACAGACTTGCTACAACCCAAGAAGTTCCCCGACATAACCATCTCCACTTGAGAGGAACACTGAGGGTCCCACCAAAACTCAAGAGGAGCCCCCTTTCCCCCTCCTCCGCTCCCGATGAGGGATCCTTTCCCTGCTTCAAGAGGAAAGGATTCTGGCATTCCCGTGGCACAGCAAGAGGGCATGCTCTCCACAGGAATGTTGCGAGTAACTCCAGGGGTCATGCCACCATTCCAAAAGACCCCCAAATGTCTCAGTCCACTCCAGATGAACCTGATTTCACTGCACTGCCTCGAAGGTCACCCTGAGCATTGAATAACACCACGATGGCAACTGCCACAACCCTGTGGCACTTTGAGGGAAAGCCGCAGATCCCTGTGTCAACTTGTAGGGAAACCTGACACTCCTGCTACAGCTTGGGAGGAAAATGGACGTGTATGTCTCCAACAGAGAAGAGTCCTGACTCTCCTGTGGAGACTCCAGTGGAATCCCAAGATCCATGTCAGCCTTGGAGAGGAAACCTCAGGTTCTGGCTGCAGTTCCAGATGAGTACTTAGGACCCGACAGTGACTGGACAGGAATCCGAGGGGCCCCTCGCAACTCGTATGGAGACTGGTCTTTCCTGAGGTCACGCCAGCGGGTCCCTGAGGTCCCCGTCATAACTCAAGAGGGACCTGCCAAAACTCGAGAAAATCCAGGAGGTTCTCCCCGGCAGGCGAGATGAGGCCCTTTTCTGCTCTGGCATCACGAGGGAAATCACGCCTTCCAACTTGAACCTCGCAAGCGTCCTTCCCACCCTTGCTGCAACTGAAGAAGTTCCCCGATATACCAGTCCCCATGCGGGAGGAACACTAAGGGTCCCGGCACACCTCAGGAGTAGCCTTGTTTCCCCATCGTGAGCTCGAGATGAGGGTCTGTTTCCCTGCTTCGTCGGGAAAGGATTCCCGCCGTTCCTGTCACATCTCAAGAGGTGGCACTCTCAACAGGAAGCCGAGAACTCCAGGGGTCATGCCAACATACTAAAAGGCCCCAGATGTCTCAGTTCACTCCAGATGAACCTGATTTACTTGCATTGCCTCAAGTGTCACCTGCGTATCGCCTCACACCATGGTGGATCGTGCTACAGGCCTGTGGCATCTCGAGGGAGAGACAGATATCCTGGGTTCAAGCCGAGGGGAAGCGTGACACTGCAGTTACAGCTCGGGAGGAAAGCGGACGTGCATGCAACCACAGGAGACAAGGCCTGACTCCCCTTGAGAGACACCAAAGAAATCCCAAGTTGCATGCCAGCACTGGTGAGGAAACCTCAGGTTCCAGATTGGGCTCCAGACGGGTCGGGGTACCCGGCAACGACTGGAGAGGAATCCCGAGGAGCACCCTCTCATCTCGCATGGAGACTGGCCTTTCCTGAGGCCACGCGAGAGGGTCTCTGAGGTCCCCGTTGTAACTTGAGAGAAGCCTGTCGCAACTCGAGAAAAACCAGGAGGTTCTCCCCTCTAGGCGAGATGAGGCCGTTTTCTGCTGCGGCATCCCAAGAGAAAACTGGCCTTCCCTCCTGAACCTCAAAGGGTCCTTCACAGCCTTGCTACAACACAAGAAGTTCCCCGACATAACCATCTCCACTCGAGAGGAACACTGAGGGTCCCACCACAACTCAAGGGGAGCCCCTTTCCCCATCCTCTGCTAATGATGAGGGATCCTTTCACTGCTTCGACAGGAAAGAATTCTGGCATTCTTGCCACACAGCAAGAGGGCATGCTCTCCACAGGAAAGTCGAGAGTAGCTCCAGGGGTCATGCCACCATTCCAAAAGACCGCCAAAGTTCTCAGTCCACTCCAGATGAACCTGATTTCCCTGCACTGCCTCAAAGGTCACCCTGAGTATTGAATCACACCACGGTGGCACCTGCAACAGCCCTGTGGCACCTCAAGGAAAAGCTACAGATCCCTGAGTCAACTCATCGGGAAGCCTGACACTGCTGCTACAGCTTGGGAGGAAAATGGACGTGGATGTCTCCACTTGAGAAGAGTTCTGACTCTCCTGTGGAGTCTCCAGAGGAACCCCAAGATCCATGTCAGCACTGGAGAGGAAAGCTCAGGTTCTGGCTGCAGTTCCAGACGATTACCTAGGACTCGACACTGACTGGACAGGAATCTCGAAGGGCCCCTCACCACTCATATGGACGCTGGTCTTTCCTGAGGCCACACCAGCGGGTCCCTGTGGTCCCAATCGTAACTCAACTGGGACCTGCTGCAACTCGAGAAAAACCAGGAGGTTCTCCCCTGCAGACGAGATGAGGCCCTTTTCTGCTGTGGTATCACGAGGGATATCACGCCTTCCCACTTGAACCTTGCAAGCATCCTTCCCACCTTTGCTGCAACTCAAGAAGTTCCCCGACATACCAGTCCCCACGCGGGAGGAACACTAAGGGTCCCGGCACACCTCCAGAGGAGCCTTGTTTCCCCATCTTGAGCTCGAGATGAGGGTCGTTTTCCCTGCTTAGTCAGGAAAGGTTTCCCGCCGTTCCTGTCACATCTCAAAAGGTGGCGCTCTCAACAGGAAAGCCGAGATCTCCAGGGGTCGTGCCTACATAGTAAAAGTCCCCCAGATGTCTCAGTCCACTCCAGATGAACCTGATTTCCCTGCACTACCTCGAGTGTCACCTGCGTATTGCCTCACACCACGGTGGCTCGTGCCACAGGCCTTGGGCATGTCGAGGGAAAGATCGAGTTCCCGGGGTCAAGTTGAAGGGAAGCCTGACACTGCAGCTACAGCTCGGGAGGAAAGCGGACGTGCATGCAACCACAGGAGACGAGGCCTGACTCCCCTTGAGAGACTCCAGAGAAACCCCAAGTTCCATGCCAGCCCTGGAGAGGAAACCTCATGTACCAGCTTCAACTCCAGAGGGGGACTTAGGATCCAGCACCGACGGGAGAGGAATCCCGAGGAGACCCTCTCAACTCGCACGGAGAATGGCCTTTCCTGAGGCCACGCGAGAGTGTCCCTGGGGTCCCCGTCATAACTCGAGAGAGACCTACCTCAACTTGAGAAAAAACAGAAGGTTCTCCCCTGCAGGCGTGATGAGGCACTTTTCTGCTGTGGCATCACGAGGGAAATCACGCCTTCCCACTTGAACCTCGCAAGCATCCTTCCCACCTTTGCTGCAGCTGAAGAAGTTCCCCGTTATACCATTCCCCACTCGGGAGGAACACTAAGAGACCCAGAACACCTCAGGAGGAGCCTCGTTTCCCCATCGTGAGCTCGAGATGAGGGTCTTTCCCCCTGCTTCATCGGGAAAGGATTCCCGCCATTCCCGTCACATCTCAAGAAGTGACGCTCTCAACAGGAAAGCCAAGAACTCCAGGGGTCGTGCCAACATACTAAAAGTCCCACAGATGTCTCAGTTCAATCCAGATGAACCTGATTTACTTGCACTACCTCAAGTGTCACCTGCGTATTGCCTCACATCACGGTGGATCGTGCCACAGGCCTGTGGCATCTCGAGGGAAAGACAGAGATCCCGGGGGCAAGCTGAGGGGAAGGCTGACACTGAAGCTACAGCTCGGGAGGAAAGAGGATGTGCATGCAACCACAAGAGACGAGGCCTGACACCTCTTGAGAGACACCTGAGAAACCCCAAGTTCCATGCCAGCACTAGAGAGGAAACCTCAGGTTCCAGATTCGGCTCCAGACGGGGCAGAGGACCAGGCAACGACTGAAGAGGAATCCCAAGGAGCCCCCTGTCATCTTGCACGGAGACTGGCCTTTCCTGAGGCCAGGCGAGAGGGTCCCTGAGGTCCTGTTCGTAACTCGAGAGGCATCTGCCGCAACACGAGAAAAACCAGGAGGTTCTCTCCTGCAGGCAAGATGAGGCTGTTTTCTGCTGCGGCATCCCAAGAGAAAACCGGCCTTGCCTCCTGATCCTCAAAGGGCTCCTCACAGCCTTGCTATAACCAAGGAGTTCCCTGACAAAACCATCTCCACTCGAGAGGAACACTGAGAGTCCCACCACAACTCAAGAGGAGCCCCTTTTCCCCCTCCTCCGCTTCTGATGAGGGATCCTTTCCCTGCTTCGAAAGGACAGGATTCTGGCGTTTCCATTGCAGAGCAAGAGGGCGTGCTCTCAACAGGAAAGTCGAGAGGAACTCCAGGGGTCGTGCCACCATGCCAAAGACCCCCAAATGTCTCAGTCCACTCCAGATGAACCTGATTTCCCTGCACTGCCTCGAAGGTCACCCTGAGCATCGAATCACACCATAGTGGCATCTGTGACAGCCCTGTGGCACCTAGAAGGAAAGCCACAGATCCCTGTGTCAACACGTCAGGAAGTCTGACACTGCTGCTACAGTTTGGGAGGAAAACGGACGTGTATGTCTCCACTTGAGAAGAGTCCTGACTCTCCTGTGGAGACTCCAGAGGAACCCCAAGATCCATTTCAGCACTGGAGAGGAAAACTCAAGTTCTGGCTGCAGTTCCAGATGATTACATAGGACCCGACACTGACTGGACAGGAATCCCGAGGGCCCCCTCGAAACTCATATGTAGAGTGGTCTTTCCTGAGGCCACGCCAGCGGGTCCCTGAGGTCCCTGTCATAACTTGACAAGGACATGCCGCAACTCGAGAAAAATCAGGAGGTTCTCCCCTGCAGGCGAGATGTGGCCCTTTTCTGCTGTGGCATCACGAGGCAAATCACGCCTTCCCACTTGAAACTGGCAAGCGTCCATCCCACCCTTGCTGCAACTCAAGAAGTTCCCCGACATACCAGTCCCCATGCCGGAGGAACACTAAGGGTCCTGGCACATCTCAGGAGGAGCCTCATTTCCCCATTGTGAGCTCGAGATGAGGATCTTTTTACCTGTTTCTTCGAGAAAGGATTCCCGCCATTCCCGTCCCATCTCAAGAGGTGGCACTCTCAACAGGAAATCCGAGATCTCCAGGGGTCGTGCCAACATACTGAAAGTCCCCCAGATATCTCAGTCCACTCCAGATGAACCTGATTTCCCTGCAGTACCTCGAGTATCACCTGCGTATCGCCTCACACCACGGTGGCTCATGCCACAGGCCTTGGGCATGTCGAGGTAAAGACCGAGATCCCGGGGTCAAGTTGAGGGGAAGCCTGACACTGCAGCTACAGCTCAGGAGGAAAGCGGACGTGCATGCAACCACAGGAGACGAGGCCTGACTCCCCTTGAGAGACTCCAGAGAAACCCCACGATCCATGCCAGCTCTGGAGAGGAAACCTCATGTACCAGCTTCGGCTCCAGATGGGGACTTAGGACCTGGCACCGACTGGAGAGGAATCCCGAGGAGCCCCTCTCAACTCGAACGGAGACTGGCCTTTCCTGAGGCCATGCGAGAGCGTCCCTGGGGTCCCTGTCGTAACTCGAGAGGGACCTGCCTCAACTCGAGAAAAACCAGAAGGTTCTCCCCTGCAGGCGAGATGAGGCACTTTTCTGCTGTGGCATCACGAGGGAAATCACGCCTTCTCACTTGAACCTCGCAAGCGTCCTTCCCACCCTTGCTGCAACACAAGAAGTTCACTGACATACCAGTCCCCATGCGGGAGGAACACTATGGGTACAGGCACACATCAGAAGGAGACTTTTTTCCCCATCGTGAGCTCGAGATGAGGGTCTTTTTCCCTGTTTCGTCGGGAAAGGATTCCCGCCATTCCCGTCACATCTCAAGATGTGGTGCTCTCAACAGGAAAGCTGAGATCTCCAGGGGTCGTGCCAACATACTACAAGTCCCCAGAAGTCTCAGTCCACTCCAGATGAACCTGATTTCCCTGCAGTACCTCGAGGGTCACATGCCCATCGCCTCATATCACGGTGGCTTGTGCCACAAGCCTTTGGCATCTCGAGGGAAAGACAGAGATCCTGGGGAGAAGTCGAGGGGAAGCCTGACACTGTAGCTACAGCTCGGGAGGAAAGCAGACGTGCATGCAACCACAGGAGACGAGGCCTGACTCCCCTTGAGAGACTCCGAGAAACACCAAGTTCCATGCCAGCGCTGGAGAGGAAACCTCAAGTTTCAGCTTTGGCTCCCGACAGCGAATTAGGACCTGGAACCGACTGGAAAGGAATCCCAAGGAGCCCCTCTCAACTCGCATGGAGACTGGCCTTTCCTGAGGCCACGTGAGAGGGTCCCTGACGTCCCTGTCGTAACTCGAGAGGAAACTGCCGCAACTCGAGAAAAATCACGAGGCTTTCCCCTCTAGGCGAGATAAGGCCGTTTTCTGCTGCGGCATCCCAAGAGAAAACCGGACTTTTCTCCTGAACCTCAAACGGTCCTTCACAGCATTGCTACAACACAAGAAGTTCCCCGACATAATCATCTCCACTCGAGAGGAACACTGAGGTTCCCACCACAAGTCAAGAGGAGACCCCTTTCCCCCTCCTCCGCTCCCAATGAGGGATCCTTTTCCTGCTTTGACAGGAAAGGATTGTGGTGTTCCCGTCGCACAGCAAGAGGGCATGCTCTCAACAGGAAAGTCGAGAGGAACTCCAGGGATCATGCCACCATTCCAAAAGACCCCCAAATGTCTCATTCCACTCCAGATGAACCTGATTTCCCTGCACTGCCAAGAAGGTCACCCTGAGCATCAAATCACACCATGGTGGCATCTGCGACAGCCCTGTGGCACCTCGTGGGATAGCCATAGATCCCTGTGTCAACTCGTCGGGAAGCCTGACACTGCTGCTACAGCTTGGGAGGAAAACGGACGTGTATGTCTCCACTTGAGAAGAGTCCTGACTCTCCTGTGGAGACTCCAGAGGAACCCCAAGATCCATGTCAGCACTGGAGAGGAAACCTCAGGTTCTGGCTGCAGTTCCAGACGAGTACCTAGGACACGACACTGACTGGACAGGAATCCTGAGGGGCCCCTCGCAACTCGTATGGAGACTGGTCTTTCCTGAGGCCATGCCAGCGGGTCCCTGAAGTCCCCATCTTAACTCGAGAGGGACCTGCCGCAACTCGAGTAAAATCAGGAGGTTCTCCCCTGCAGGCGAGATGAGGCCCTTTTCTGCTGTGGCATCATGAGGGAAATCACGCCTTCCCACTTCAACCTCGCAAGTGTCCTTCCCACCCTTGCTGCAACTCAGGAAATTCCCTGACATACCTGTCCCCAAGCGAGAGGAACACTGAGTTTCCCATCACAACTCAAGATTGGCCACCTTTCCCCCTCCTTTGCTCCCAATGTCAGTTCCTTTCCCTGCTTCTTAGGGAAAGAATTCTGGCATTTCTGTCGCACAGCAGGAAGACGTGCTCACAACAGGAAAGTCGAGAGGAACTCCAGAGTTCTTGCTCCCTTCTAAAAGACCCCAAAATGTCTCAGTCCACTCCAGATGAACATGATTTCCCTGCCCTGTCTCGGAGGTCACCCCGAGCATCGAATCACATGGTGGCATGTGCGACAGCCCTGTGGCACCTTGAGGGAAAAACACAGGTCCCTGTGTCAACTTGTCGGGAAGTCTGACACTGCTGCTGCAGCTAGGGAGGAAAGCGGACGTGTATGTCTCCACTTGAGAAGAGTCCTGACTCTCCTGTGGAGACTCCAGAGTAACCCCAAGATCCATGTCAGCACTGAAGAGGAAACGTCATGTTCTGGCCGCAGTTCCAGATGAGGATCTAAGACCTGACAGTGACTGGAGATGAACCCTGAGGGGCCCCTTGCAACGTGCATGGAGACTGGTCTTTCCTGAGGCCACGCCAGCGGGTCCCTGAGGTCCCCATCATAACTCGAGAGGGACCTGCCTCAACTAGAGAAAAACCAAGAGGATCTACCCTGAAGGCAAGATGAGGCCTTTTTATGCTGCGACGTGTCAAGTGAAATCACACCTTCCCTCTTGAAACTTGCAAGGGTCCTTCCCACCCTTGTTGCAACTCAAAAAGTTTCCCCACATACCCGTCCCCACGCAGGAGGACCACCGAGTGTCCCAGCACAAACCAGAAGGAGCCCAGATTCCGCCTCGTGAGCTCAAGATGAGTTTTGCTTTCCCTGCTTCATCGGTAAAGGATTGCCGCCGTTCTGATCGCATCTCAAGAGGTGGCGTTTTCAACAGGAAAGCCGTGATCTGCAGGGGTCCTGCCAACATACTAAAAGTCCCCGAGATGTCTCAGTCCACTCCAGATGAACCTGATTTCCCTGGCCTATCTCAAGTGTCACCCGTGTATCGCCTCACACCACAGTGACACATGCCACAGCCCTGTAGCATCTCGAGGGAAAGACAGACATCCCTGGGTCAACTCGACAGGAAGCTTGACACTGCAGCTACAGCTCGCGCAGAAAGCCTATGTGCATGTAACCACAGGAGACGAGGCCTGACTCCCCTGGGGAGACTCAAGAGGAACCCCAAGATTCATGCCAACACTGGAGAGGAAACCTCAGGTTCCAGCTTCAGCTCCAGACAGGGACTTAGGACCCGGTATCGACTGGAGAGGAATCCCGACGGGCCCCTCTCAACTCGCAAAGAGACTTGCCTTTCCAGAGGCCTCGCGAGCAGGTCCCTGAGGGCCCCATCGTAACTCGAGAGGGACCTATCACAATTCGAGAAAAACCAGGAGGTTCTCCCCTGCAGGCTACAGGAGGACCTTTTCTGCTGCTGCGTCTCGAGGGAAATCACGCCTTCACTCTTGTACCTCACAAGGGTCCCTCCCACCCTTGCTGCAACTCAAGAAGTTCCCCGACATACCCGTCCCAACCTGGGAGGAACACTGAGGGTCCCAGCACAACTCAAGAGGAGCCACGTTTCTCCCTCATGAGCTCGAGATGAGGGTTCCTTTACCTGCTTCGTCGGGAAAGGATTCCAGCCGTTCCCGTCGCATCTCAAGTGGTGGCACTCTCAACAGGAAAGACGAGATCTCCAGGGGTCGTGCCAACATACTAAAAGTCCCCCAGATGTCTCAGTCCACTCCAGATGAACCTGATTTCCCTGCCCAGCCTTGAGAATCACCCGCATATCTCCTCACATCACGGTAGTTTGTGCCACAGCCAGGTGGCATCTCGAGGGAAAGACAGAGGTCCCTGTGTGAACTCGATGGGAAGCCTGACACTCAAGGGGTGGTGCCCTCCTATCGCCACACAACAGAGTGGCTCGTGCCACAGCCCTGTGGGATCTCGCGTGAGAGAGATGCCTGGGTCACCTCGACGGGAAGCCTGACACTGCTGCTACAGCTCAGGAGAAAAGGCGACCTGCTTGTAACCACAGGAGATGAGGCCTGACTGCCCTGGGGAGATTCCAGAGGAACCCCAAGATCCATGCCAGCACTAGAGAGGAAACCGCAGGTTCCAGCTTTGGCTCCAGATGGGAACTTAGGACCTGGCACCTACTGGAGAGGAATCCAGAGGGGCTCCTCTCAAGTTGCATGGAGACTGGACTTTCCTGAGTCTACGCGTGCGTTTCCCTGAGGTACCCGTCTTAACTCCAGAGTGACCTGCCGCAACTCGAGAAAAACCATGAGGCTCTCCCCTCCAGGTGAGATGAAACCGTTTTCTGCTGCAGCATCCCAAGAGAAATCAAGCCTTTCCTCCTGAACCTCAAAGAGTCCTTCACACCCTTGCTGCAACTCAAGACGTTTCCCACCATACCCGTCTCCACTCAAGAGTAACACTGAGGGTCCCACCACAACTCAAGAGGAGCCCCCTTTTCCACTCCTCCCCTCCAGTTGAAGGTTCTTTCCCTGCTTCGTTGGGAAAGGATTCTGGCATTCCCGTCACACAGCAGGAGGATGGGCTCTCAACAGGAAAGTCAAGAGGAACTCCAGGAATTGTGCCACCATTCCAAAAGACCCCCAAATATTTCAGTCCACTCCAGATGAACCTGAATTCCCTGCCCTGCCTCGAAGGTAATCCCGAGCATCGAATCACACCACGGTGGCACGTGCGACAGTCATGTGGCACCTTGAAGGAAAGCCACAGATTCCTGTGTCAACTCGTTGGGAAGCCTGACACTGCTGCTACAGCTTGGGAGGAAAACAGACGTGTATGTCTCCACTCGAGAAGAGTCCTGACTCTCCTGTGGAGACTCCAGAGGAACCCCAAGATCCGTGTCAGCACTGGAGAGGAAACCTCAGGTTCTGGCTGCAGTTCCAGACGAGTACCTAGGACCCAACACTGACTGGACAGGAATCCCGAGGAGGCCCTCGCAACTCGCATGGAGAATAGTCTTTCCTGAGGTCGTGCAAGTGGGTCCCTGAGGTCCCCATCGTAACTCGAGAGGGACCTGCCGCAACTCGAGAAAAACGAGAAGGTTCTCCCCTGCAGGCGAGATGAGGCCCTTTTCTGCTGTGGCATCACGAGGGAAATCACACCTACCCAGTTGAACCTCGCAAGCGTCCTTCCCACCCTTGCTGCAACTCAGAAAGTTCCCCGACCTACCCGTCCTAAAACGGGAGGAACATGAGGGTCCCGGCACACCTCAGGAGGAGCCTCATTTCCCCATCGTGAGCTCGAGATTAGGGTCCCATTCCCGGCTTCATTGGGAAAGGATTCCCGCCATTCCCGTCACATCTGAAGAGGTGGCAGTCTCAACAGGGAAGCCGAGATCTCCAGGGGTCATGCCAACATACTAAAATTCCCCCAGATGTCTCAGTCCACTCCAGATGAACCTGATTCCCCAGCAGTACCTTGAGTGTAACCTGTGTATCGCATCACACCACGGTAGCTCTTGCCACAGCCCTGTGGCATCTCGAGGGAAAGACAGAGTTCCCTGGGTCAAGTCAATGGGAAGCCTGACACTGCTCCTACAGCTCGAGAGGAAAGCAGATGTGCATGTAACCACAGGAGACGAGGCCTGACTCCCCTGGGGAGACTCCAGAGGAACCCCAAGATGCATGTCAGCACTGGAGAGGACACCTCATGTTCCAGCCTCAGCTCCAGACAGGGACTTAGGACCCTGAACCAACTGGAGAGGAATCCCGAGGGGCCCTTCTCAACTTGCATGGAGAATGGTGTTTCCTGAGGCCACGCGAGCGGGTCCCTGAGGTCCCCATCTTAACTCGAGAAAAACCAGAAGGTTCTCCCCTACAGGCGAGATGAGGCCCTTTTCTGCTGTGGCATCTTGAGGGAAATCACGCCTTCCCTCTTGAACCTCGCAAGGGTCCTTCCCACCCTTTCTGCAACTCAGGAAGTGCCCTGACATAACCGTCCCCACACGGGAGGAACACTGATTGTCCCAGCACAATGAAGGAGAAGCCCCATTTCCCCCTCTTGAGCTTGAGATGAGGGTCCCTTTCCTTGCTTCTTCAGGAAAGGTTTCATGCCATTCGTGCCGCATCTTGAGAGGTGGCCTTCTCAAAAGGAAAGCTGAGATCTCCAGGGGTCCTGACAACATACTAAAAGTCACCCAGATATCTCACTCCACTCCAGATGAACCTGATTTCCCTGCCCTGCCTTGAAGGTCAGCCACCTATCTCCTCACACAACAGTGGCTCATGCCACAACCCTGTGGCATCTCGAGGGAAAAACAGAGATCACTGGGTCAAGTCGATGGGAAGCCTGAAACTGCTCCTACAGCTCGGGAGGAAAGCAACAAGGCCTGACTCCCCTGGGGAAACTCCAGAGGAACCCCAAGATGCATGCCGGCACAGTAGAGGAAACCTCAGGTTCCAGCTTCGGCCTCAGACGGGGACATAGGACCCGGCACCAACTGGAAAGGAATCCTGAGGGGCCCCTCTCAATTACACGGAGACTGGCCTTTCCTGAGGCCACATGAGCAGGTCCCGTAAGTCCCCGGTGTAACTTGAGAGGGACCTGCCGCAACTTGAGAAAAACCAGGAGGTTCTCCCCTCCAGGCGAGATGAGGCCGTTTTCTGCTGCGGCATCACGAGAGAAATCACGCCTTCCTTCCTGAACCTCAAACGGTCCTTCACACCCTTGCTGCAACTCAAGAAGTTCCCTGACATAACCGTCTCCACTCGAGAGGAACACTGAGGGTCCCACCACAACTCAAGAGGAGCCCCCTTTGCCCCTCCTCTGCTCCAGATGAGGGTTCCTTTCCCTGCTTCGTTGGGAAAGGATTCTGGAATTCCTGTCGCACAGCAAGAGGATGTGCTCTCAACAGGACAGTCGAGAGGAACTCTAGCGGTCGTGCCACTTTTCCAAAAGACCTCCAATGACTCAGCACACTCCAGATGAACCTGATTTCCCTGCCCTGCCTCAAAGATCACCCCAAGCTTCGAATCACAACATGGTGGCACGTGCGACAGTCCCTTGGCACCTGAAGTGAAAGCCACAGATACCTGTGTCAACCCATCGGAAAGCCTTAAACTGCTGCTACAGTTCGGGAGGAAAACGGACGTGTATGTCTCCACTCGAGAAGAGTCCCAACTCTGCTGTGGAGACTCCAGAGGAAACCCAAGATCCATGTCAGCACTGGAGAGGAAACCTCAGGTTCTGGCTGCAGTTCCAGACGAGGACCCAGGACCCGACACTGACTGGAGAGGAATCTCGAGGGGCCCCTCGCAACTCGCATGAAGACTGGTCTTTCCTGAGGCCACTCCAGAGGATCCCTGAGGTCCCCGTCATAACCTGATAGGGACCTGCCACAATCGAGAAAAACCAGGAGCTTCTCCCCTGCAGGTGAGATGAGGACCTTTTCTGCTGCGGCGTCTCGAGGGAAATCCTGCCTTCCCTCTTGAACCTGGCAAAAGTCCTTCCCACCCTTGCTGCAACTCAAGAAGTTCCCCGACATAACCTTCCCCACGTGGGAGGAACACCGACGGTCCCAGGACAACTCAGGAGGAGCCCCGTTTCCCCCTCGTGAGCTTGAGATGAGGGTCCCTTTCCCTGCTTCGTCGGGAAAGGATTCCCACCATTCCCGTAGCATCTCAAGTCATGGCGATCTCAACAGGAAAGCCGAGAGCTCCAGGGGTAGTGCCATCATACTAAAAGACTGCCAGATGTCTCATTCCACTCCAGATGACCCTGATTTCCCTGCACTACCTGGAGTGTCACCTGTGTATTGCCTCCCACCACCGTGACTCGTGCCACAGCCCTGTGGCATCTCGAGGGAAAGACAGAGATCCCTGGGTCAACTCGACGGGAAGATTAACACTGCTGCTACGGCTTGGGATGAAAGCGAACGTGCATGAAACCACAGCAGACGAGGCCTGACTCCACTGGGGAGACTCTGGAGGCAAGCCAAGTTCCATGCCAGCAGTGGAGAGGAAACCTCAGGTTCCAGCTTTGGCTCCAGACAGAGACTTAGGACTCGGCACCAAATGGAGAGGAATCTAGAGGGGCCGCTCTCAACTCGCGTGGAGACTGGCCTTTCCTGAGGCCACGTGAGTGGCTCCCTGAAGTCCCCGTCATAACTCAGAGGGACCTGCCGCAACTCGAATAAAACCAGGAGGTTCTCCCCTCCAGGCGAGATGAGACCGTTTTATGTTGCGGCATCCCGAGAGAAATCACACCTTCCCTCCTGAACCTCAAACGGTCCTTCACACTCTTTCTGCAACTCAAGGAGTTTCCCGATATATCCGTCTCCACTCGAGAGGAACACTGAGGGTCCCACCAGTGTATCGCCTCACATCACAGTGGCTTGAACCAAAGCCCTGTGGCTTCTCAAGGGAAAGACAGAGATCCCTGGGTCTACTCGACGGGAAGACATACACTGCTGCTACAGCTCAGGTGGGAAGCAGATGTGCATGTAACCAAAGGAGACGAAGCCTGAGTCCCACGGGGGAGATTCCAGAGGAGCACAAGATCCATGCCAGCACTGGAGAGGAAACCTCTGGTTCCAGCTTCGGCTCCAGACGGGGATTAGGATGCGGCACCCACTGGAGAGGTATCTCGAGGTGACCTTCTCAAATCTCACAGAGTCTGGTCTTTCCTGAGCTAATGCGAGTAGGTCCCTGAGGTCCCCGTCGTAACTCAAGAGGGGCGTGCCACAACTCGAGAAAAACCAGGAGGTTCTCCCCTCCAGGCGAGATGAGGCCGTTTTCTGCTGTGGCATCCCGAGAGAAATCACGCCTTCCTTCCTGAACCTCAAAGGGTCCTTCACATCCTTGCTGCAACTCAAGAAGTTCCCCGACATACCCATCCCCATGCGGGAGGAACACCGAGGGTCACAGCACAACTCAGGAGGAGCCCTGTTTTCCTCTTGTGAGCTTGAGATGAGGGTCCCTTTCCCAGCTTCATCGGGAAAGGATTCCCACTGTTCCCATCGCATCTCAAGAGGTGGTGCTCTCAACAAGAAAGCCTAGATCTCCAGGGGTCGTGCCAACATACTAAAAGTCCCCCAGATGTCTCAGTCCACTCCAGATAACCCTGATTACCGTGCCCTGCCTCGCGTGTCACCCGTGTATCGCCTCACATCACAGTGGCTTGAACCAAAGCCCTGTGGCTTCTCAAGGGAAAGACAGAGATCCCTGGGTCTACTCGACGGGAAGACATACACTGCTGCTACAGCTCAGGTGGGAAGCAGATGTGCATGTAACCAAAGGAGACGAAGCCTGAGTCCCACGGGGGAGATTCCAGAGGAGCACAAGATCCATGCCAGCACTGGAGAGGAAACCTCTGGTTCCAGCTTCGGCTCCAGACGGGGATTAGGATGCGGCACCCACTGGAGAGGTATCTCGAGGTGACCTTCTCAAATCTCACAGAGTCTGGTCTTTCCTGAGCTAATGCGAGTAGGTCCCTGAGGTCCCCGTCGTAACTCAAGAGGGGCGTGCCACAACTCGAGAAAAACCAGGAGGTTCTCCCCTCCAGGCGAGATGAGGCCGTTTTCTGCTGTGGCATCCCGAGAGAAATCACGCCTTCCTTCCTGAACCTCAAAGGGTCCTTCATATCCTTGCTGCAACTCAAGAAGTTCCCCGACATAACCATCTCCACTCAAGAGGAACACTGAAGGTTGCACCACAACTCAAGAGGAGCCCCCTTTCCCCCTCCTCCACTCCTGATGAGGGATCCTTTCCCTGCTTCGACAGGAAAGGATTCTGGCATTCCCGTTGCACACCAAGAGGGCGTGCTCTCCACAGGAAAGTCGAGAGGAACTCCAGGGGTTGTGTCACAATTCCAAAAGAACCCCAAATGTCTCAGTCCACCCCAGATGAAACTGATTTCTCTGCACTGCCTCGAAGGTCACCCTGAGCATCGAATCACACCACTGTGGCATCTGTGACAGCCCTGTGGCACCTCGAGGGAAAGCCACAGATCCCCGTGTCAACTCGTCGGGAAGCCTGACACTGCTGCTACAGCATGGGAGGAAAACGGACGTGTATGTCTTCACTTCAGAAGAGTCCTGACTCTCCTGTGGAGACGCCAGAAGAATTCCAAGATCCATGTCAGCACTGGAGAGGAAACCTCAGGTTCTGGCTGCCGTTCCAGCCGAGTACCTAAGACCGACACTGACTGGACAGGAATCCTGAGGGGCCCCTCGCAACTCGCGTGGAGACTGGTCTTTCCTGAGGCCACGCCAGCGGGTTCCTGAAGTCCCCGTCGTAAGTCGAGAGGACCTGCCACAACTCGAGAAAAACCAGGAGGTTCTCCCCTGCAGGCAAGATGAGGCACTTTTTTGCTGTGGCATCACGAGGGAAATCACGCCTTCCCACTTGAACCTCGCAAGCGTCCTTCCCACCCTTGCTGCAATTCAAGAAGTTCCCTGACATACCACTCTCCACGTGGGAGCAACACGAAGGGCTCTGGCACCCCTCAGGAGGAGCCTCGTTTCCCCATCGTGAGCTCGAGATGAGGGTCTTTTTCCCTGCTTCGTTGGGAAAGGATTCCCGCCATTCCCGTCACATCTCAATAGGTGGCACTCTCAACAGGAAAGCCGAGATCTCCAGGAGTCGTGCCAACATAGTAAAAGTCCCCCAGATGTCTCAGTCCACTCCAGATGAACCTGATTTCCCTGCACTACCTCGAGTGTCACGTGGGCATCGCCTCACACCACGGTGGCTCTTGCCACAGGCCTGTGGCATCTCGAGGGAAAGACCGAGATCCCGGGGTCAGGTCGAGGGGAAGCCTGACACTGCAGCTACAGCTCAGGAAGAAAGCAGACGTGCATGTAACCACAGGAGACGAGACCTGACTCCGCTGTGTTGACTCCATGAGGGACACCAAGTTCCATGCCAGCACTGGAGAGAAAACCTCAGGTTCCAGCGTAGGTTCCAGACGGGGACTTAGGAAACTGTACCGACTGGAGAGGAATCCCGAGGGGCCCCTCTCAACTCGCACGGAGAATTGCTTTTCCTGAGGCCTCCCGAATGGGTCCCTGAGGTCCCCGTTGTAACTCGCGAGGGCCCTACTGCTACTCGAGAAAAACCAGGAGGTTTTCCCCTCCAGCCGAGATAAGGCTGTTTTCTGCAGCAGCATCCCGAGAGAAATCATGACTTCCCTCCTGAACCTCAAAGGGCTTTTCACACAATTTCTGAAACTCAAGAAGTTCCCTGCCATTCCCGTCTGCACTCTAAAGGAACTCTGCGGGTCCGACCACAACTCACGAAGGTCCCCCTTTACCCCTCTTCTGCTCCAGATGAGGGTTCCTTTCCCTGCTTCATCATGAATGGATTCTGGCGTTCCCATTGCACAACAAGAAGATGTGCTCTCAACAGGAATGTCGAGAGGAACTCCAGGGGTCGTGCCGCCATTCCAAAAGAACCCCAAATGTCTCAGTGCACTTCAGATGAACCTGATTTCCCTGCCCTGCCGTGAGGGTCACACCGAGCTTCGAATCACACAATGGTGGTGTGTGCGACAGCCCTGTAACATCTCGAGGGATAACCACAGATGCTTGTGTCAACATATCAGGAAGACTGACACTGCTGCTACAGCTCGAGATGAAAACTGAAGTGTATGTCTCCACTTGAGAAGAGACCTGACTCTCCTGTGGAGACTCCAGAGGAACCCCAAGATCCATGTCAGCACTGGAGAGGAAACCTCAGGTTCTGGCCGCAGTTCCAGACGAGGACTTAGGACCTAACACTGACTGGAGAGGAATCCCAAGGGGTCCCTCTCTACTCTCATGGAGACTGGCCTTTCCTGAGGCCACGTGAGTGGGATCCTGAGGTCCCTGTCGTTACTCAAGAGGGATCTGCCACAACTCGAGAAAAACCAGGAGGTTCTCCCCTCCAGGCGAGATGAGGCTGTTTTCTGCTTCGGCATCCCGCGAGAAATCACGCCTTCCCTCCTGAACCTCAAAGGGTCCTTCACACCCTGGCTGCAACTCAAGAAGTTCCCTGACATACCTGTCTCCACTCGAGCGGATCACTGAGGGTCCCATCACAACTC
This sequence comes from Cephalophus harveyi, assembly GCA_006410635.1. Taxonomy (NCBI): domain Eukaryota; kingdom Metazoa; phylum Chordata; class Mammalia; order Artiodactyla; family Bovidae; genus Cephalophus; species Cephalophus harveyi. Next base: position 397,452 of record SJYT01040562.1, read on the forward strand.
AATGAGGCCCCCTTTCCCCTACTCCGCTTCAGATGAGGGTTTCTTTCCCTACTTCGTCGGGAAAGGATTCTGGCGTTACCGTCGCACAGCAAGAAGACATGCTCTCAACAAGAATGTCGAGAGGAACTCCAGGGTTCGTGCCACCATTCCAAAAGACCCCCAAATGTCTCAATCCACTCCAAATGAACCTGGTTTCCCTGCCCTGCTTCGAAGGTCACTCCGAGCATTGAATCACACCTCGGTGGCATCTGCGACAGCCCAGTTGCAGCTTGATGGAAAGCCACAGATCCCTGTGTCAACACGTCGGGAAGCCTGACACAGCTGCTACAGCTCGGGAGGAAAACGGATGTGTATGTCTACACTCGAGAAGAGTCCTGACTCTCCTGTGGAGACTCCAGGGGAACCCCAAGACCCATGTCAGCACTGGAGAGGAAGCCTCAGTTTCTGGCCGCAGTTCCAGACGAGGATATAGGACCCACACTGACTGGAGAGGAATCGCAAGGGGCGCCTCGCAACTTTCGTGGAGACTGGTCTTTCCTGAGGCCACGCCAGCGGGTCCCCGAGATCCCCATCGAAACTCGAGAAGGACCTACCGTAACTCGAGAAAAAACCAGGAGGTTCTCCCCTGCAGGTGAGATGAGGCCCTTTTCTGATGCGGCATCTCGAGGGAAGTCACGCCTTCCCTCTTGAACCACCAAGGGTCCTTCCCACCCTTTCTGCAACTCAAGAAGTTCCCCAACATACCTGTCCCCATGCAGGAGGAACACCGAGGGTCCCGGCACAATTAAGGAGGAGCCCCATTTTCCACCGTGAGCTCGAGATGAGGGTCCCTTTCCCTGTTTCTTCGGGAAAGGATTCCCGCCGTTCCCATCACATCTCAACAGGTGACACTCTCAACAGGAAAGACGAGATCTCCAGGGGTCGTGCCAACATACTAAAAGTCCCCCAGATGTCTCAGTCCACTCCAGATGAACCTGATTTCCCTGCACTACCTCGAGTATCATCCACGTATCGCCTCACACCACGGAGGCTCGTGCCACAGCCCTGTGGCATCTCAAGAGAAAGACAAAGTTCACTGTGTCAACTTGACGGGAAGCCTGACACTGCTGCTACAGCTCGGGAGGAAAGCAGACGTGCATGGAACCACAGGCGACGAGGCCTGACTCTCCTGAGGAGACTTTAGAAGAACACCAAGTTCCATGCCAGCACTGGAGAGGAAACCTCAGGCTCCATCTTCAGCTCCAGACGGGACTTAGGACCCGGCACCGACTGGAGAGGAACCCCGAGGGGCCCCTCTCAATTCGTACAGAGACTGCCTTTCCTGAGGCCATGCAAACGGGTCCCTGAGGTCCCCGTCGTAACTCAAGAGGGACTAGCCGCAACTCAGAAAATCCAAGAGGTTCTCCCCTCCAGGCGAGACGAGGCCATTTTCTGCTGCGGCATCCCGAGAGAAATCACGCCTTCCCTCCTGAACCTCAAAGTGTCCTTCATACCCTGGCTGCAACTCAAGAAGTTCGCGACATACCGTCTCCACTCAAGACGATCACTGAGTGTCTCACCACAGCTCAAGAGGGGACCCCTATCCCCCTCCTCCACTCCAGATGAGGGCTCCTTTCCCTGCTTCATTGGGAAAGGCTTGTGGCATTCGTGTCGCACAGGAAGAGGATGTGCTCTCAACAGGAAAGTCGAGAGGAACTCCAGGTGTCATGCCACCATTCCAAAACACCCACAAAAGTCTCAGTCCACTCCAGATGAACCTGATTTCCCTGCCTTACCTCGAAGTTCACCCTGAGCATCGAATCACACCACAGTTGCACGTGTGACAGCCCTGTGACATCTCGAGGGAAAGCCACAGATCCCTCTGTCCACTAGTCAGTAAGCCTGATACTGCTGCTACAGCTTGAGAGGAAAATGGACATGTATGTCTCCACTCGAGAAGAGTCCTGAATCTCCTGTGGAGAATCCAGAGGAACCCCAAGATCCATTTCAGCACTGGAGAGGAAACCTCAGGTTTTGGTGACTCTTCCAGACTAGGACCTAGACCCGACACTGACTGGAGAAAAATCTGGAGGGGCCCCTCGCAACTCGTATGGAGACTGGTCTTTCCTGAGGCCACGCCTGCGGGTGCCTGAGGTCCCTGTCGTAACTCGAGAGGGACCTGCTGCACCTCAAGAAAAACCAGGAGGTTCTCCCTTGCAGGCGAGATGAGGCCCTTTTCTGTTGTGGCTTCTCGAGGGAAGTCAAGCCTTCCCTCTTGCACCTCACAAGGGTCCTTCCCACCCTTGCTGCAACTCAGGAGGTTCCCTGACATACGCGTCCCCATGGGGGAGGAACACCGAAGGTCCCGGCACATCTCAGGAGGAGACCTGTTTCCCGCACGTGAGCTCGAGATGAGAGTCCCTTTCCCTGCTTCGTCGGGAAAGGATTCCCGCCGTTCCCGTCACATCTCAAGAGATGGCGCTCTCAACAGGAAAGCCCAGATCTCCAAGGGTCATGCCAACATAGTAAAAGTCCCCCAGATGTCTCAGGCCACTCCAGATGAACCCGATTTCCCTGCAATACCTCCAGTGTCACCCTTGCATCGCCTCACAACATGGTGGATCATGCTACAGCCCTGTGGCGTCTCCAGGGAAAGACAGAGATCCCTGGGTCAACCTGACAGGAAGACTGACACTGCTGCTACAGCTCAGAAGGAAAGTGGGCGTGCATGTAATCACAGGAGACGAGGCCTGACTCTCCTGGGGAGACTTTAGAGGAACACCAAGATCCATGCCAGCACTGGAAAGGAAATCTCAGGTCCCAGCTTTGGCTCCAGATGGGTCTTAGGACACGGCACCGACTGGAGAGGAATCCCGAGGGGCCCCTCTCAATTCACACAGAGACGGGCCTTTCCTGATGCCACCTGAACGGGTCCTTGAGGTCCCTGTTGTAACTCGAGAGGGACCAGCCACAACTCAGAAAATGCAGGAGGTTCTCCCCTCCAGGCAAGATAAGGCCATTTTCTGCTGCGGCATCCTGAGAGAAATCATGCCTTCCCTCCTGAACCTCAAAGGGTCTTTCACACCCTTGCTGCAACTCAAGAAGTTGCCCGACATACCTGTCTCCACTCGACAGGAATTATGAGGGGCCCATCACAATTCAAGAGGGGTCTACTTTCCCCCTCTTCTGTTCCAGATGAGGATTCCTTTCCCTGCTTCTTCGGGAAAGGATTCTGACTTTCCCGTCGCACAGCAAGATGACGTGCTTTCAACAGAAAAGACGACAGGAAATCAAGGGGTCATGCCACCATTTGAAAAGACCCCCAAATGTCTCAGTCCACTCCAGATGAACCTGATTTCCCTGCCCTGCCTCAAAGGTCACCCCAAGCATCGAATCATATCATGGTGGCACGTGCGACAGCCCTGTGGCACCTCGAGGGAAAGTCACATATACCTGTGTCAACTCATTGGGAAGCCTGACACTACTGCTACAGCTCGTGAGGAAAACGATTGTGTACGTCTCCGCTCAAGAAGAGTCCTGACTCTCCTGTTGAGACTCCAGAGGAACCACAAGATCCATGTCAGTACTGAAGAGAAAACCTGAGTTTCTGGCCATAGTCCCAGACGAGGACCTAGGACCCAACACTGACTGGAGAGGAATCCCGAGGGGCCCTTTGCAACTTGCATGGAGACAGGTCTTTCCTGAGGCCACACGAATGGGTCCCTGAGGTCCCTGTTGTAAATTGAGAGGGACCTGCCACAACTCGAGAAAACCAGGAGGTTCTCCCCTTCAGGTGAGATGAGGCCCTTTTCTGCTGTGGCGTCCCGAGGGAAATAAAGCCTTCCCTCTTGAAATTCGCAAGGGTCTTTCCCACCCTTGCTGCAAATCAAGAAGTTCCCTGACATACCCATCAACACGTGGGAGGAAACCCGAGGGTCCCAGGACAACTCTGGAGGAGCCCCGTTTCCCCACTGTGAGCTCGAGATGAGGGTGCCTTTCCCTGATTCGTTGGGAAAGGACTCCCGCCATTCCCGTCGCATCTCAAGAGGTGGCACTCTCAACAGGAAAGCTGAAATCTCTTGGAGTCATGCCAACACACTAAAAGTTCCCCATATGTCTCAGTCCACTCCAGATGAACGTGATTTCCCTGCACTACCTCGAGTGTCACCTGCGTATCGCCTCACACCACAGTGCCTCATGCCAAAGCACTGTGGCACCTCGAGGGAAAGCCACAGATCCCTGTGTCCACTTGTCGGGAAGCCTGACACTGCTGCTACAGCTTAGGAGGAAAATGGACGTGTATGTCTCCACTCGAGAAGAGTCCTGACTATCCTGTGGAGAAACCAGAGGAACCCCAAGATCCATTTCATCACTGGAGAGGAAACCTCAGGTTTTGGCGACTCTTCCAGACTAGGACCTAGACCCGACACTGACTGGAGAGGAATCTGGAGGGGCCCCTCGCAACTTGCATGGAGACTGTTCTTTCCTGAGGCCACGCCTGTGGGTCCCTGAGGTCTCTTTCGTAACTCAAGAGGGACCTGCCGCAACTCAAGAAAAACCAGGAGGTTCTCCCTTGCAGGGGAGATGAGGCCCTTTTCTGTTGTGGCTTCTCGAGGGAAACCACGCCTTCCCTCTTGAAACCCCAAGAGTCCTTCCCACCCTTGCTGCAACTCAAGAAGTTCCCCGACATACACGTCCCCATGGGGGAGGAACACCAAGGGTCCCAGCCCAATTCAGGAATAGCCCCGTTTTCCCACCGTGAGCTCGAGATGAGGGTCCCTTTCCCTGCTTCGTCGGGAAAGGATTCCCGAAGTTCCCGTCGCATCTCAACAGATGGCACTCCCAACAGGAAAGCCGAGATCTCCAGGGGTCGTGCCAACATACTAAAAGCCCCCCCAGATGTCTCAGTCCACTCCAGATGAACCTGATTTCCCTGCACTAATTCGAGTGTCACCCACGTATCTACTCACACCACGGTGGATCGTGCCACAGCCCTGTGGCATCTCAAGGGAAAGACAAAGATCACTGTGTCAACTCGACAGGAAGCCTGACACTGCTGCTACAGCTCGGGAGGAAAGCAGACGTGCATGGAACCACAGGAGACGAGGCCTGACTCTCCTGAGGAGACTTTAGAGGAACAACAAGATCCATGCCAGCACTGGAGAGGAAACCTCAAGTTCCATCTTTGGCTCCAGACGGGACTTAGGACCCAGCACTGACTGAAGAGGAATCCCGAGGAGCCCCTCTCAATTCGCACAGAGACTGCCTTTCCTGAGGCCACGCGAACTGGTCCCTGAGGTCCCTGTCGTAACTTGAGAGGGACCAGCCGCAACTCAGAAAATCCAGGAGGTTCTCCCTTCCAGGTGACATGAGGCCATTTTCTGCTGTGGCATCCCGAGAGAAATCACGCCTTCCCTACTGAACTTCAAAGGGTCCTGCACACCCTGGCTGCAACTCAAGAAGTTCCCTGACATACCGTCGCCACCCGAGACGATCACGGAGTGTCTCACCACAACTCAAGAGGGGACCCCTATCCCCCTCCTCCACTCCAGATGAGGGTTCCTTTCCCTGCTTCGTTGGGAAAGGCTTCTGGCATTCGCGTCGCACAGGAAGAGGATGTGCTCTCAACAGGAAAGTCGAGAGGAACTTCAGGGGTCATGCTACCATTCCAAAAGATCCCCCAAAGTCTCAGCCCACTCCAGATGAACCTGATTTCCCTGCCTTGCCTCGAAGGTCACCCCGAGCATCGAATCACACCACGGTGGCATGTGCAACAGCTCTGTGACATCTTGAGGGAAAGCCACAGATCCCTGTGTCCACTAGCCGGGAAGCCTGACACTGCTGCTACAGCTCGGGAGGAAAATCGACGTGCATGTCTCCACTCGCGAAGAGTCCTGACTATCCTGTGGAGAAACCAGAGGAACCCCAAGATCCATTTCATCACTGGAGAGGAAACCTCAGGTTTTGGCCGCTCTTCCAGACTAGGACCTAGACCTGACACTGACTGGAGAGGAATCTGGAGGGGCCCCTCGCAACTCGCATGGAGACTGTTCTTTCCTGAGGCCACGCCTGTGGGTCCCTGAGGTCTCTGTTGTAACTCAAGAGGGACCTGCCACAACTCAAGAAAAACCAGGAGGTTCTCCCTTGCAGGGGAGATGAGGCCCTTTTCTGTTGTGGCTTCTCGAGGGAAACCACGCCTTCCCTCTTGAAACCCCAAGAGTCCTTCCCACCCTTGCTGCAACTCAAGAAGTTCCCCGACATACACGTCCCCATGGGGGAGGAACACCAAGGGTCCCAGCCCATTTCAGGAGGAGCCCCGTTTTCCCACCGTGAGCTCGAGATGAGGGTCCCTTTCCCTGCTTCGTTGGGAAAGGATTCCCGAAGTTCCCGTTGCATCTCAACAGATGGCACTCCCAACAGGAAAGCCGAGATCTCCAGGAGTCGTGCCAACATACTAAAAGCCCCCCAGATGTCTCAGTCCACTCCAGATGAACCTGATTTCCCTGCACTAATTCGAGTGTCACCCACGTATCTACTCACACCACGGTGGATCGTGCCACAGCCCTGTGGCATCTCAAGGGAAAGACAAAGATCACTGTGTCAACTCGACGGGAAGCCTGACACTGCTGATACAGCTCGGGAGGAAAGCAGACGTGCATGGAACCACAGGAGACAAGGCCTGACTCTGCTGAGGAGACTTTAGAGGAACAACAAGATCCATGCAGCACTGGAGAGGAAACCTCAAGTTCCATCTTCGGCTCCAGATGAGACTTAGGACCTGGCACCGACTGGAGAGGAATGCCGTGGAGCCCCTCTCAATTCGAACAGCGACTGCCTTTCCTGAGGCCACGCGAACTGGTCCCTGAGGTCCCCGTCGTAACTTGAGAGGGACCAGCCGCAACTCAGAAAATCCAGGAGGTTCTCCCTTCCAGGTGACATGAGACCGTTTTCTGCTGTGGCATCCCGAGAGAAATCACACCTTCCCTCCTGAAACTCAAAGGGTCCTGCACACCCTGGCTGCAACTCAAGAAGTTCCCCGACATACCGTCTCCACTCGAGACGATCACTGAGTGTCTCACACAACTCAAGAGGGGACCCCTATCCCCCTCCTCCACTCCAGATGAGGGTTCCTTTCCCTGCTTCTTTGGGAAAGGCTTCTGGCATTCGTGTTGCACAGGAAGAGGACGTGCTCTCAACAGGAAAGTCGAGAGGAACTCCAGGGGTCATGCCACCATTCCAAAAGACCCCCCAAAGTCTCAGCCCACTCCAGATAAACCTGATTTCCCTGCCTTGCCTCGAAGGTCACCCCAAGCATTGAATCACACCATGGCGGCACGTGCGACAGGTCTGTGACATCTCACGGGAAAGCCACAGATCCCTGTGTCCACTAGTCGGGAAGCCTGACACTGCTACTACAGCTCGGGAGGAAAATGGTCGTGTGTGTCTCCACTCGCGAAGAGTCCTGACTCTCCTGTGGAGAATCCAGAGGAACCCGAAGATCCATTTCAGCCCTGGAGAGGAAACCTCAGGTTTTGGCTGCTCTTCCATACTAGCACTTAGACCCGACACTGACTGGAGACGAATCTGGAGGGGCCCCTAGTAACTCGCATGGAGACTGTTCTTTCCTGAGGCCACGTCTGCAGGTCCCTGAGGTCCCTGTCATAACTCAAGAGGGACCTGCTGCAACTCAAGAAAAACCAGGAGGTTCTCCCTTGCAGGCGAAATGAGGCCCTTTTCTGTTGTGGTTTCTCTAGGGAAATTACGCCTTCCCTCGTGCACCTCGCAAGGTTCCTTCCTACCATTGCTGCAACTCAGGAAGTTCCCCAACATACGCGTCCCCATGGGGGAGGAACACCGAGGGTCTTGGCCCAATTCAAGAGGAGCCACGTTTTCCCACCGTGAGCTCGAGATGAGGGTCCCTTTCCCTGATTCGTCAGGAAAGGATTCCCACCATTGCCATCACATCTCAAGGGGTGGCAATCTCAACAGGAAATCCGAGATCTCCAGGGGTCGTGCCAACATACTAAAAGTCCCCCAGATGTCTCAGTCCACTCCAGATGAAGCTGATTTCCCTGCACTACCTCGAGTGTCACCCTCGTATTGCCTCACAACATGGTGGATCGTGCTACAGCCCTGTGGCATCTCGAGGGAAAGACAGAGATCCCTGGGTCAACTCGATGGGAAGACTGACACTGCTGCTACAGCTCAGAAGGAAAGCGGACGTGCATGTAACCACAGGAGATGAGGCCTGACTCTCCTGGGGAGACTTTAGAGGAACACCAGGATCCATGCCAGCACTGGAGAGGAAACCTCAGGTACCAACTTCGGCTCCAGACGGATCTTAGGACCCGACACCGACTAGAGAGGAATCCCGAGGGGCCCCTCTCAATTCACACAGACACTGGCCTTTTCTGATGCCACCTGAATGGGTCCCTGAGGTCCTGATCGCAACTTGAGAGGGACCAGCCACAACTCAGAAAATCCAGGAGGTTCTCCCTTCCAGGCGAGATGAGGCCGTTTTCTTCTGCGGCATCCTGAGAGAAATCACGCCTTCCCTCCTGAACCTCAAAGGGTCCTTCACATGCTTGCTGCAATTCAGTAAGTTCCCTGACATACCTGTCTCCACTCGAGAGGATTACTGAGGGTCCCACAACAACTCAATGAGGCCCCCTTTCCCCTACTCTGCTTCAGATGAGGGTTCCTTTATCTAATTCGTCGGGAAAGGATTCTGGCATTCCCCTCGCACAGCAAGAGGACATGCTCTCAACATGAATGTCGAGAGGAACTCCAGGGGTCGTGCCACCATTCCAAAAGACCCCCAAATGTCTCAGTCCAATCCAGATGAACCAGATTTCCCTGCCTTGCTTCTAAGGTGATTCCGAGCATCGAATCACACCACGGTGGCACATACGACAGCCCTGTTGCAGCTCGATGGAAAGCCACAGATCCCTCTGTCAACTCATCGGGAAGCCTGACACTGCTGCTACAACTCGGGGGGAAAATGGACGTGTATGTCTCCACTCGAGAAGAGTCCTGTCTCCCCTATGGAGACTCCAGAGGAACCCCAAGATCCATGTCAGCACTGGAGAGGAAACCTCAGGTTCTGGCCGCAGTTCCAGACGAGGAACTAGGACCCGACACTGACTGGAGAGGAATCCCAAGGGGCGCCTCACAACTCGCGTGGAGACTGGTCTTTCCTGAGACCATGCCAGCAGGTCCCTGAGGTCCCCATCATAACTCAAGAGGGACCTGCCACAACTCGAGAAAAACCAGGAGGTTCTCCCTGCAGGTGAGATGAGGCCCTTTTCTGATGCGGCATCTCGAGGGAAATCACGCCTTCCCTCTTGAACCCCCAAGGGTCCTTCCCACCCTTGTTGCAACTCAAGAAGTTCCCCAACATACCCATCCCTATGCGGGAGGAACACCGAGGGTCCCAGCCAATTCAGTAGGAGCCTCGTTTTCCCACCATGAACTCGAGATGAGGGTCCCTTTCCCTGCTTCGTTGGGAAAGGATTCCTGCCATTCCCGTTGCATCTCAAGCGGTGGCACTCTCAACAGGAAAGCCGAGATCTCCAGGGGTCGTGCCAACATACTTAAAGTCCCCCAGATGTCTCAGTTCACTCAAGATGACCCTGATTTCCCTGTACTACCTCGAGTGTCACCTGCGTATCGCCTCCCACCCGTGCCACAACCCTGTGGCATCCCGAGGGAAAGACAGAGTTCCCTGGATCAAATTGACGGGAAGATTATCACTGCTGCTACAGCTCGGGATGAAAGCGGACTTGCATGAAACCACAGCAGATGAGGCCTGACTCCCCTGGGGAGACTCCAGAGGAAAGCCAGGTTCCATGCCAGCAGTGGAGAGGAAACCTCAGGTTCCAGCTTTGGCTCCAGACAGAGACTTATGACCCGGCATCAAATGGAGAGGAATCCCGAGGGGACCCTCTCAGCTCGCACAGAGATTGGCCTTTCCAGAGGCCACGCGAGTGGGTCCCTGAAGTCCCCATCGTAACTCGAGAGGGACCTGCCGCAACTCGAGTAAAACCAGGAGGTTCTCCCCTCCAGGCGCGATGAGACCGTTTTATGTTGTAGCATCCTGAGAGAAATCACTCCTTCCCTTCTGAACCTCAAACGGTCCTTCACACTGTTGCTGCAACTCAAGGAGTTCCCTGATATATCCGTCTCCACTGGAGAGGAACACTGAGGGTCCCACCACAACTCAAGAGGAGCCTCCTTTTCCCCTCCTCCGCTCCTGATGAGGGATCCTTTCCCTACTTCAACAGGAAAAGATTCTGGCGTTCCCGTCACACAGCAAGAGGGCCTGCTCTCAACAGGAACGTTGAGAGGAACTCCAGGGGTCATGCCAGCATTCCAAAAGATCCCCAAAGATCCCAGTCCACTCCAGATGAAACTGATTTCACTGCACTGCCTGGAGTGTTACCTGCGTATTTCCTCACACCACGGTGGCTCGTGCCACAGGCCTGTGGCATCTCGAGGGAAAAACAGAGATCCCGGGATCAAGTCGAGGGAAGCCTGATACTGCAGCTACAGCTCAGGAGGAAAGTGGACGGGCATGCAACCACAGGAGACGAGGCCTGACTCCCCTTGAGAGACTCCAGAGAAACCCCAAGTTCCATGCCAGCACTGGAGAGGAAATCTCAGGTTCCAGCTTCGGCTCAGATGGGGACTTAGGACACTGCACCGACTAGAGAGGAATCCTGAGGAGCCCCTCTCAACTCGCACAGAGACTGGCCTTTCCTGAGGTCACACAAGTGTGTCCCTGAGGTCCCTGTCATAACTCGAGAGGGACATGCCACAACTCGAGAAAAACTAGGAGGTTCTCCCCTCCAGACGAGATGAGGCCGTTTTCTGCTGCGGCCTCCCAAGAGAAAACTGGCCTTCCCTCCTGACCCTCAAAGGGTCCTTCACAGCCTTGCTACAACTGAAGAAGTTCCCCGACATAATTATCTCCACTCGAGAGGAACCCTGAAGGTCCCACCACAACTCAGGAGGAGACCCCTGTCCTCTCCTCTGCTCCCAATGAGGGATCCTTTCCCTGCTTCCACAGGAAAGGATTCTGGGGTTCCCGTCGCACAGCAAGAGGGGGTGCTCTCAACAGGAAAGTCGAGAGGAAATCCAGAGGTCAGGCCACCATTCCAAAAGACACCCAAATGTCTCAGTCCACACCAGTTGAAATTTATTTCCCTGCACTGCCTCGAAGGTCACCCTGAGCATCGAACCACACCATGGTGACATCTGCGACAGCCCTGTGGCACCTCAAGGGAAAGCCACAGATCCTTGTGTCAACTCGTCGGGAAGCTGGGCACTGCTGCTACAGCTTGAGTGGAAAACGAACGTGTATGTCTCCACTTGAGAAGAGTCCTGACTCTCCTGTGAAGACTCCTGAGGAACCCCAATATCCATGTCAGCACTGGAGAGGAAACCTCAGGTTCTGGCTTCACTTCCAGACGAGTACCTAGGATCTGACACAGATTGAACAGGAATCCCGAGGGACCCCTGGCACCTCGTATTGAGGCTGGTCTTTCCTGAGGCCACACCAGCGGGTCCCTGTGTTCCCCGTCATAACTCGAGAGGGACCTGCCGCAACTCGAGAAAAGCCAGGAGGTTCTCCCCTGCTGGCGAGATGAGGCCCTTTTCTGCTGTGGCATCACGAGGGAAATCACGCCTTCCCACTTGAACCTCACAAGAGTCCTTCCCACCATTGCTGCAACTCAAGAAGATCCCCGACATACCAGTCCCCATGCGGGAGGAACACTAAGTGTCCCGGCACATCTCAGGAGGAGCCTCGTTTCCCCATCGTGAGCTCGAGATGAGGGTCCTTTTCCCTGCTTCGTAGGGAAAGGATTCCCGCCGTTCCCGTCACATCTCAAGAGCTGGCGCCCTCAAATGAAAGCTGAGATCTCCAGGGGTAGTGCCAACATACTAAAATTTCCCCAGATGTCTCAGACCACTCCAAATGAACCTCATTTCCCTGCACTACCTCGAGTGTGACCTGCATGTCTCCTCACAGCATGGTGGCTTGTGCCACAGGCCTGTGGCATCTCGAGGGAAATACAGAGATCCCGGGGTCAAGTCGAGGGAAGCCTGATACTGCAGCTACAGCTCAGGAGGAAAGTGGACGGGCATGCAACCACAGGAGACGAGGCCTGACTCCTCTTGAGAGACTCCAGAGAAACCCCAAGTTCCATGCCAGCAGTGGAGAGGAAACCTCAGGTTCCCGCTTCGGCTCCAGATTGGGACTTAGGAACTGGCACCTACTGGAGAGGAATCTCGAGGAGCCCTTCTCAAGTCACACGGAGACTGGCCTTCCCTGAGGCCACACGAGAGGGTCCCTGAGGTCCCCGTATTAACTCGATAGGGACCTGCCGCAACTTGAGAAAAACCAGGAGGTTCTCCCCTGCAGGCGAGATGAGGCCCTTTTCTGCTCTGGCATCACGAGAGAAATCACGCCTTCCCACTTGAAGCTCGCAAGTGATCTTCCCACCCTTGTTGTAACTCAAGAAGTTCCGCGACGTATCAGTCCCCACGCAGGGGGAACACTAAGGGTGCCGGCACAGCTCAGGAGGAGCCTCGTTTCCCCATCGTTAGCTCGAGATGTGGGTCTTTTTCCCTGCTTCGTTGGGAAAGGATTCCCGCCATTCCCGTCACATCTCAAGAGGTGGCGCTCTCAACAAGAAAGTCGAGAACTCCAGGGGTCATGTCAACATACTAAAAGTCACCCAGATGTCTCAGTCCACTCCAGATGAACCTGATTTCCCTGCCCTACGTCGAGTGTCACCTGCATATCACCTCACATAACGGTGGCTCGTGCCACAGGCCTGTGGCATCTCGAGGGAAATTCAGAGATCCTGGGGTCAAGTCGAAGGGAATGCTGAACTGCAGCTTCAGCTCGGGATGAAAGCAGACGTGCATGCAACCACAGAAGACGAAGCCTGACTCCCCTTGAGAGACTCCAGAGAAACCCCAAGTTCCATGGCAGCACTGGAAAGGAAACCTCAGGTTCCAGTTTTGGCTCCAGATGGGGACTTAGGACTCGGCACCGACTGGAGAGGAATCCTGAGGAGCCCGTCTCAACTTGCACAGAGACTGGCCTTTCTTGAGGACACGCGAGAGGGTCCCTGAGGTCCCCGTCGTAACTCGCGAGGGACTTGCCACAACTCAAGAAAAATCAGGAGGTTCTCCCTTCCATGCAAGATGAGGCCGTTTTCTGCTGCGGACTCCCAAGAGAATACCGGCCTTCCCTTCTGAACCTCAAAGAGTCTTTCACAGCCTTGATACAACTCAAGAAGTTCCCCGACATAACCATCTCCACTCGAGAGGAACACTGAGGGTCTCACCACAACTCAAGAGGAGCCTCCTTTACCCCTCCTCTGCTCCCGATGAGGGATCCTTTCCCTGCTTCGACAGGAAAGGATTCTGGTGTTCCCATCACACAGCAAGAGGGTGTGCTCTCAACAGGAAAGTTGAGAGGAACTCCAGGGGTCGTGCCAGCATTCCAAAAGACCACCAAAGATCTCAATCCACTCCAGATGAAACTGATTTCGCTGCACTGCCTCCAGGTCACCCTGAGCATCGAATCACACCATGGTGGCATCTGCGACAGCCCTGTGGAACCTCAAGGGAAAGCCACAGATCCGTGTGTCAACTCGTTGGGAAGCCTGAAACTGCTGCTACAGCATGGGAGGAGAATGGACGTGCATGTCTCCACTTGAGAAGAGCCCTGACTCTCCTGTGGAGACTCCAGAGGAGCCCCAAGATCCATGTCAGCACCGGAGAGGAAACCTCAGTTTCTGGCTGCAGTTCCAGACGGGTACCTAGGACCCGACACTGACTGGACAGGAAACCTGAGGGGCCCCTCACAACTCGTATGGAGACTGGTCTTTCCTGAGGCCACGCCAGTGGGTCCCTGAGGTCTCCATCGTAAATCGAGAGGGACCTGCCGCAACTCGAGGAAAACCAGGAGATTCTCCCTTCCAGGCAAGATGAGGCCCTTTTCTGCTGTGGCATCATGAGGGAAATCACGCCTTCCCACTTGAACCTCACAAGTGTCCTTCCCACCCATGCTGCAACTCAAGAAGTTCCCTGACATACCAGTCTCCACGCGGGAGGAACACTAAGGGCCCCGGCACACCTCAGGAGGAGCCTCGTTTCCCAATCGTGAGCTCCAGATGAGGGTCTTATTCCCTGCTTCGTCGGGAAAGGATTCCCGCTGTTCCCGTCACATCTCAAGAGGTGGCGCTCTCAACAAGAAAGCCGAGATGTCCAGGGGTCATGCCAACATACTAAAAGTCCCCCAGATGTCTCAGTCCACTCCAGATGAACCTGATTTCCCTGCACTACCTCGAGTGCCACCTGCGTATCGCCTCACACCACGGTGGCTCATGTCACAGACCTTTGGCATCTCGAGGGAAAGACAGGGATCCCGGGATCAAGTCGAGGGGAAGCCTGACACTGCAGCTACAGCTCGGGAGGAAAGCGGATGTGCATTCAACCACAGGAGACGAGCCATGACTCCCCTTGAGAGACTCCAGAGAAACCCCAAGTTCCATGCCAACACTGGAGAGGAAACCTCAGGTTCCAGCTTCAGCTGCAGACGGGGACTTAGGACCCGGCACTGACTGGAGAGGAATCCCGAGGAGCCCTCTCAAATCGCACGGAGACTGGCCTTTCCTGAGGCCACGCGAGAGGGTCCCTGAAGTTCCCATCGTAACTCGAGAGGGACCTGCCACAACTCGAGAAAAAACAGGAGGTTCTCCCCTACAGGCCAGATGAGGCCTTTTTCTGCTGCAGCATCCCAAGAGAAAACCAGCCTTCCCTGTTGAACCTCAAAGGGTCATTCACAGCTTTGCTACATCTCAAGAAGTTCCCCAACATAACCCTCTCAACTCGAGAGGAAGGCTGAGGGTCCCACCACAACTGAAGAGGAGCCCCCTTTCCCCCTTCTCCGCTCCAGTTGAGGGATTCTTTCCCTGCTTTGAAAGGACAGGATTCTGGCGTTCCCGTCGCACAGCAAGAGGGCGTGCTCCCAACAGGAGAGTCGAGAGCAACTCCAGGGGTCATGCCGCCATTCCAAAAGACCACCAAATGTCTCAGTTCACTCCAGATGAGAGTGATTTCACTGCACTGCCTCGAAGGTCACCCTGAGCATCGAAACGCAACACGGTGGCATCTGCGACAGCCCTGTGGCACCTCGAGGGAAAGCCACAGGTCCCTTGTCAACGCATTGGGAAGTCTGACACTGCTGCTACAGCTTGGGAGGAAAACGGACGTGTATGTCTCCACTTGAGAAGAGTCCTGACTCTCCTGTGGAGACTCCAGAGGAACCCCAAGTTCCATGTCAGCACTGGAGAAGAAACCTCAGTTTCTGGCTGCAGGTACAGATGAGTACCTAGGACCCGAGTCTGACTGGACAGGAATCCCGAGGGGCCCCTCGCAACTAGTATGGAGACTGGTCTTTCCTGAGGCCACACCAGCGGGTCCCTGAGGTCCCTGTAGTAACTCGAGAGGGACCTGCCGCAACTCGAGAAAAAGCAGGAGGTTCTCCCCTGCAGGCCAGATGAGGCCCTTCTCTGCTGTGTCATCACAAGGAAAATCAGGCCTTCCCATTTGAACCTCACAAGTGTCCTTCCCACCCTTGTTGCAACTCAAGAAGTTCCCCGACATACCAGTCCCCATGCGGGAGGAACATTAAGGGTCCCGGCAAACTTCAGGAGAAGCCTTGTTAACCCATCGTTATCTCGAGATGAGGGTCTTTTTCCCTGCTTCGTCGGGAAAGGATTCCCGCCTTTCCCGTCACATCTCAGAGGTGGCACTCTGAACAGGAAAGCCAAGACCTACAGGGGTCGTGCCAATATACTAAAAGTCCCCCAGATGTCTCAGTCCACTTCAGATGAACCTGATTTCCCTGCACTACCTCGTGTGTCACCTGCCTATCGCCTCACACCACGGTGGCTCATGCTGCAGGCCTGTGGCATCTCGAGGGAAGACAGAGATCCCGGGGTCAAGTCGAGAGGAAGCCTGACACTGCCGCTACAGCTCGGGAGGTAAGTGGACGTGCATGCAACCACAGGAGACAAGGCCTGACTCACCTTGAGAGACTCCAGAGTAACCCCAAGTTCCATGCCAGCACTGGAGAGGAAACCTCAGGTTCCAGCTTTGGCTCCAGACGGAGACTTATGACCAGGCACTGACTGGACAGGAATCCCGAGAAGCCCCTCTCAACTTGCACGGAGACTGGCCTTTCCTGAGATCACGCGAGAGGGTCCCTGAGGGCCCAGTCGTGACTCGAGAGGGACCTGCCACAACTCGAGAAAAACCAGGAGATTCTCCCCTCCAGGCGAGATGAGGCCGTTTTCTGCTGCAACATCTCAAGAGAAAACCGGCCTTCCCTCCTGAACCTCAAAGGGTCCTTCACAGCATTGCTACAACTCAAGAAGTTCCCCAACATAAGTATCTCCACTCAAGAGTAACACTGAGAGTCCCACCATAACTCAAGAGGAGACTGCTTTCTCCCTACTCCATTTCCAAAGAGGGATCCTTTCCCTGCTTCGACAGGAAAGGATTCTGGCATTCACGTCACACAGCCAGAGGGCATGCTCTCAACAGGAAAGTTGAGAGGAGCTCCAGGGGTGGTGCCACCGTTCCAAAGGACTCCCAAATGTCACAGTCCACTCCAGATGAACCTGATTTCCCTGCACTGCCTCGAAGGTCACCCTGAGCATGGAATCACACCATGGTGGCATCTGTGACAGCCCTGTGGCACCTCGAGAGAAAGCCACAGATCCCTGTGTCAACTCGTCAGGAAGCCTGACACTGCTCCGACAGCTTGGGAGGAAAACAGACGTGTATGTCTCCACTTGAGAAGAGTCCTGACTCTCCTGTGGAGACTCCAGAGGAACCCCAAGATCCATGTCAGCACTGGAGAGGAAACCTCAGGTTCTGGCTGCAGTTCCAGGCGAGTACCAAGGATCTGACACTGACTGGACAGGAATCCAGAGGGGCCCCTCGCAACTCTTTTGGAGTCTGGTCTTACCTGAGGCCATGCCAGCGGGTCCCTGAGGTCCCCGTCGTAACTCGAGAATTACCTGCCGCAACTTGAGGAAAACCAGGAGGTTATCCAATGCAGGCGAGATGAGGCCCTTTTCTACTGTGACACCACGAGGGAAGTCACACCTTTCCACTTGAACCTAGGGAAAGACAGAGATCCCGGGGTCAAGTCGAGAGGAAGCCTGACACTGCCGCTACAGCTCGGGAGGTAAGTGGACGTGCATGCAACCACAGGAGACAAGGCCTGACTCACCTTGAGAGACTCCAGAGTAACCCCAAGTTCCATGCCAGCACTGGAGAGGAAACCTCAGGTTCCAGCTTTGGCTCCAGACGGAGACTTATGACCAGGCACTGACTGGACAGGAATCCCGAGAAGCCCCTCTCAACTTGCACGGAGACTGGCCTTTCCTGAGATCACGCGAGAGGGTCCCTGAGGGCCCAGTCGTGACTCGAGAGGGACCTGCCACAACTCGAGAAAAACCAGGAGATTCTCCCCTCCAGGCGAGATGAGGCCGTTTTCTGCTGCAACATCTCAAGAGAAAACCGGCCTTCCCTCCTGAACCTCAAAGGGTCCTTCACAGCATTGCTACAACTCAAGAAGTTCCCCAACATAAGTATCTCCACTCAAGAGTAACACTGAGAGTCCCACCATAACTCAAGAGGAGACTGCTTTCTCCCTACTCCATTTCCAAAGAGGGATCCTTTCCCTGCTTCGACAGGAAAGGATTCTGGCATTCACGTCACACAGCCAGAGGGCATGCTCTCAACAGGAAAGTTGAGAGGAGCTCCAGGGGTGGTGCCACCGTTCCAAAGGACTCCCAAATGTCACAGTCCACTCCAGATGAACCTGATTTCCCTGCACTGCCTCGAAGGTCACCCTGAGCATGGAATCACACCATGGTGGCATCTGTGACAGCCCTGTGGCACCTCGAGAGAAAGCCACAGATCCCTGTGTCAACTCGTCAGGAAGCCTGACACTGCTCCGACAGCTTGGGAGGAAAACAGACGTGTATGTCTCCACTTGAGAAGAGTCCTGACTCTCCTGTGGAGACTCCAGAGGAACCCCAAGATCCATGTCAGCACTGGAGAGGAAACCTCAGGTTCTGGCTGCAGTTCCAGGCGAGTACCAAGGATCTGACACTGACTGGACAGGAATCCAGAGGGGCCCCTCGCAACTCTTTTGGAGTCTGGTCTTACCTGAGGCCATGCCAGCGGGTCCCTGAGGTCCCCGTCGTAACTCGAGAATTACCTGCCGCAACTTGAGGAAAACCAGGAGGTTATCCAATGCAGGCGAGATGAGGCCCTTTTCTACTGTGACACCACGAGGGAAGTCACACCTTTCCACTTGAACCTTGCAAGCGTCCTTCCCACACTTGCTGTAACTCAAGAAGTTCCCCGACATACCAGTCCCCACGCGGGAGGAACACTGAGGGTTCCGGCAAACCCCAGGAGGAGCCTCCTTTCACCATCGTGAGCTTGAGATGAGAGTCTTTTTCCCTGCTTCGTCGGGAAAAGATTCCCGCCTTTCCCGTCATATCTCAAGAGGTGGCACTCTCTACAGGAAAGACAAGATCTCCAGGGGTCATGCCAACATACTAAAAGTCCCCCAGATGTCTCAGTCCACTCAAGATGAACCTGATTTCCCTGCACTACCTCGAGTGTTACCTATGTATCACCTCACACCACCGTGGCTCATGCCACAGGCCTGTACCATCTCGAGGGAAAGACAGAGATCCCGGGGTCAAGTGGAGGGGAAGCCTGACACAGAAGCTACAGCTCGGGAGGAAAGCGGACGTGCATACAACCACAGGAGACGAGGCCTGACTCCCCTTGAGAAACACAAAAGAAACCCCAAGTTCCATGCCAGCACTGGAGAGGAAACCTCAGGTTCCA
This sequence comes from Cephalophus harveyi, assembly GCA_006410635.1. Classification (NCBI taxonomy): domain Eukaryota; kingdom Metazoa; phylum Chordata; class Mammalia; order Artiodactyla; family Bovidae; genus Cephalophus; species Cephalophus harveyi. The sequence continues at coordinate 416,391 of SJYT01040562.1, forward strand.
GCTTTGGCTCCAGACTGGGACTTAGGACCTGGCACCGACTGGAGAGGAATCCCGAGGAGCCCCTCTCAACTCACACGGAGACTGACCTTTCCTTAGGCCACGTGAGAGGGTCCCTGAGGTCCCCGTCGTAACTCGAGAGGGACCTGCCGCAACTCGAGAAAAACCAGGAGGTTCTCCCCTCCAGGCGAGATTAGGCCGTTTTCTGCTGCAGCATCCCAAGAGAAAACTGGCCTTCCCTCCTGAACCTCAAAGGGTCATTCACAGCCTTGCTACATCTCAAGAAGTACCCCGACATAACCCTATGCACTTGAGAGGAACACTGAGGGTCCCACCACAACTGAAGAGGAGCCCCATTTCCCCCTCCTACGCTCCTGATGAAGGATTCTTTCCCAGCTTCGACAGGAAAGGATTCTGGCATTCCCGCCGCACAGCCAGAGGGCGTGCTCTCAACAGGAGAGTCAAGAGGAACTCCAGGGATCATGCCGCCATTCCAAAAGATCCCCAAATGTCTCAGTTCACTCCAGATGAACCTGATTTCCCTGCACTGCCTCTAAGGTCACCCTGAGCATCGAATCACACCACGGTGGCATCTGCGACAGCCCTGTGGCACCTCGAGGGAAAGCCGCAGATCCCTGTGTCATCGTGTCAGGAAGCCTGACACTCCAGCTACAGCTTGGGAGGAAAACGGACGTGTATGTCTCCAATTGGGAAGAGTCCTGACTCTCCTGTGGAGTCTCCAGAGGAACCCCAAGATCCATGTCAGCACTGGAGAGGAAACCACAGGTTCTGGCTGCAGTTCCAGACCAGTACCTAGGACCCGACACTGACTGGACAGGAATCCTGAGGGGCCCCTCGCAACTCGTATGGAAACTGGTCTTTCCTGAGGCCACGTGAGCGGGTCCCTGAGTTCCCCGTCGTAACTCGAGAGGGACCTGCCGCAACTCGAGAAAAACCAGGAGGTTCTCTCCTGCACGCGAGATGAGGCCCTTTTCTGCTGTGGCATCACGAGGGAAATCACGCCTTCCCACTTGAACCTCGCAAGCGTCCTTCCAACCCTTGCTGCAGCTCAAGAAGTTGACCGGCATACCAGTCCCCACGTGGGAGGAACACTAAGAGTTCCGGCACACCTCCGGAGGAGCCTCGTTTCCCCATCGTGAGCGCGAGATGAGGGTCTTTTTCCCTGCTTCGTCGGGAAAGGATTCCCGCATTTCTTGTCACATCTCAAGTGGTGTTGCTCTGAACAGGAAAGCCAAGATCTCCAGGGGTCGTGCCAAAATACTAAAAGTCCCCCAGGTGTCTCAGTCCAATCCAGTTGAATCTGATTTCTCTGCACTACCTCGAGTGTCACTTGTGTATCTCCTCACACAATGGTGGCTCTTGCCACAAGCCTGTGGCATCTCGAGACAAAGACAGAGATCCCGGTCATGTCGAGGGGAAGCCTGACACTGCAGCTACAGCTCGGGAGGAAAGTGGACATGCATGCTACCACAGAGATGAAGCCTGATTCCCCTTGAGAGACTCCAGGGAAACCCCAAGTTCCGTGCCAGCACAGGAGAGGAAAGCTCAGGTTCCAGCTTCGGCTCCAGATGGGGACTTAGGACCAGGCACCGACTGGAGAGAAATCCCGAGGAGCCCCTCTCAAGTCGCACGGAGACTGACCTTTCCTTAGGCCACGCGAGAGGGTCCCTGAATTCCCCGTCGTAACTCGAGAGGGACCTGCCACAAGTCGAGAAAAACCAGGAGGTTCTCCCCTCCAGGCGTGATGAGGCCGTTTTCTGAAGTGGCATCCCAGGAGAAAACCAGCCTTCCCTCCTGAACTTCAAAGGGTCATTCACAGCCTTGCTACATCTCAAAAAGTTCCCCGACATAACCCTCTACATTCAAGAGGAACACTGAGGGTCCCACAACAACTCAAGAGGAGCCCCCTTTCCCCCTCCTCCACTCTCGATGAGGGATCCTTGCCCTGCTTCTACAGGAAAGGATTCTGAAGTTCCCGCCGCATAGCAAGAGGGCGTGCTTTCAACAGGAGAGACGGGGGAACTTCATGGGTCATGCCGCCATTCCAAAAGATCCCCAAATGTCTCAGTTCACTCCAGATGAATCTCATTTCCCTGCACTGCCTCGAAGGTCACCCTGAGCATCGAATCACACCACGGGGGCATCTGTGACAGCCCTGTGGCACTTTGAGGGAAAGCCACAGGTCCATGTGTCAACGCATTGGGAATCCTGACACTGCTGCTACAGCTTGGGAGGAAAACGGTCGTGTATGTCTCTACTTGAGAAGAGTCCTGACTCTCCTGTGGACACTCCAGAGGAACCCCAAGATCCATGTCAGCACTGGAGAGGAAACCTCAGATTCTGGCTACAGGTCTAGATGAGTACCTAGGACCCAACACTGACTGGACAGGAGTCCCGAGGAGACCCTCTCAACTCGCACGGAGACTGGCCTTCCTGAGGCCATGCGAGAGGGTCCCTGAGGTCCCTGTCATAACTCAAGAGGGACCTGCCGCAACTCATGAAAAACCAGGAGGTTCTCCCGTCCAGGCGAAATGAGGCCGTTTTCTGCTGCGACATCCCAAGAGAAAATCGGCCTTCCCTCCTGAACCTCAAAGGGTCCTTCACACCCTTGATACTACTCAAGAAGTTCCCCGAAATAACCATCTATATTCGAGAGGAACACTGAGGGTCCCACCACAACTCAGGAGGAGACCCCTTTCACCCTGCTTCTCTCCCGATGGGGGATCCTTTCCCTGCTTCGGCAGGAAAAGATTCCCGCATATCCGTTGCACAACAAGAGGGCATGTTCTCAACAGGAAAGTCGAGAGGAACTCCAAGGGTCATGCCACCATTCCAAAAGACCCCCAAATGTCTCAGTCCACTGCAGATGAATTTGATTTCCCTGCACTGCCTTGAAGGGCACCCTGAGGATTGAATCACATCACGGTGGCATCTGCGACAGCCCTGTGGCACCTCGAGGGAAAGCCACAGATCCCTGTGTCAACTAGTCGAGAAGACTGACACTGCTGCTACAGCTTGGGAGGGAAGCAGACGTGCTTGTCTTCACTTGAGAAGAGTCCTGACTCTCCTGTGGAGACTCCAGAGGAACCCCAAGATCCATGTTAGCACTGGAGAGGAAACCTCAGATTCTGGCTGCAGTTACAGACGAGTATCTAGGACATGGAACTGACTGGACAGGAATCCCGAGGGGCCCCTTGCAACTCGTATGGAGACTGGTCTTTCCTGAGGCCACACCAGTGGGTCCCTGAGGTCCCCGTCATAACTTGAGAGGGACCTGCTGCAACTCGAGAAAAACCAGGAGGTTCTCCCCTGCAGGCGAGATGAGGCCCTTTTCTGCTGTGGCATCACGAGGGAAATCACGCCTTCACACTTGAACCTCGCAAGCATCATTCCCACCCTTGCTGCAACTCAATAAGTTGCCTGAAATACCAGTCCCCACACGGGAGGAACACTAAGGGTGCCGGCACACATCAGAAGGAGCCTTGTTTCCCCATCGTGAGCTCGAGATGAGAGTCTTTTTCCCTGCTTCGTCGGGAAAGGATTCCCGCCGTTCCTGTCACATCTCAAGAGGTGGCGCTCTCAACAGGAAAGCCGAGATCTCCAGGAGTCATGCCAACATACTAAAAGTCCCCCAGATGTCTCAGTCCACTCCAGATGAACCTGATTTCCCTGCACTACCTCGAGTGCCACCTGCGTATCGTCTTACACCATGGTGGATCATGCCACAGGCCTGAGGCATCTCGAGGGAAAGACAGAGATCCCAGGGTCAAGTCGAGGGGAAGCCTGACACTGCAGCTACAGCTTGGGAGGAAAGCGGACGTGCATGCAACCACAGGAGACGAGGCCTGACTCCCCTTGAGAGACTCCAGAGAAACCCCAAGTTCCATGTCAGCACTAGAGAGGAAACCTCAAGTTCCAGCTTCAGCTCCAGACGAGGACATAGCACCCGTCACCGACTGAGGAGGAAACTCGAGGAGCCCCTCTCAACTCGCACAGAGACTGGCCTTTCCTGAGGCCACATGAGAGGATCCCTGAGGTCCCCGTCGTAACTCAAGAGGGACCTACCGCAACTCGAGAAAAACCAGGAGGTTCTCCCCTCCAGGCGAGATGAGGCCGTTTTCTGCTGCTGCATGCCAAGAGAAAACTGGCCTTCCCTCGTGAAACTCAAAGGGTCCTTCACAGCCTTGCTACAACTCAAAAAGTTCCCTGACATACCATCTCCACTCGAGAGGAACACTGAGGGTCCCACCACTACTCAGGAGGAGCCCCCTTTCCCCCTCCTTCGCTCCCGATGAGGGATCCTTTCCCTGCTTCGACAGGAAAGAATACTGGCGTTCCCCTCACACAGCAAGAGGGTGTGCTCTCAACAGGAAAGGCGAGAGGAACTCCAGGGGTTGTGCCATCATTCCAAAAGTCCTCAAAATGTTTCAGTCCACTCCAGATGAACCTGATTTCCCTGCACTGCCTCGAAGATCACCTGAGCATCGAATCACACTGCGGTGGCATCTGCAACAACCCTGTGTCACCTCGAGGGAAAGCCACAGATCCCAGTGTCAACTCGTCCGGTAGCCTGACACTGCTGCTACAGCTTGGGAGGAAAACGTACATGTTTATCTCCACTTGAGAACAGTCCTGACTCTCCTGTGGAGACTCCAGAGGAACCCAAAGTTCCATGTCAGCACTGGAGAGGAAACCTCAGGTTCTGACTACAGTTCCAGACAAGTACCTAGGACCCGACACTGACTGGACAGGAATCCCGAGGCGCCCCTCGCAACTCGTATGGAGACTGGTCTTTCCTGAGGCCATGCCAGCGGGTCCCTGAGGTCCCTGTCGTAACATGAGAGGGACCTGCCACAACTCGAATAAAAGCAGGAGGTTCTCCCCTGCAGGCGAGATGAGGCCCTTTTCTGCTGTGGCATCACGAGGGAAATCACGCCTTCCCACTTGAAACTCGCACGCGTCTTTCCCACCATTGTTGCAACTCAAGAAGTTCCCTGACATAGCAGTCCCCACGCGGGAGGAACATGAAGAGTCCCAGCACACCTCCGGAGGAGCCTCGTTTCCCCATCGTGAGCTCGAGATGAGGGTTTTTTTCCCTGCTTTTTCGGGAAAGGATTCCCGCCTTTCCTGTCACATCTCAAGATTGGCGCTCTCAACAGGAAAACCGAGATCACCAGGAGTCGTGCCAACATACTAAAAGTCCACCAGATGTCTCAGTCCACACCAGATGAACCTGAATTCCCTGCTCTTCCTCGAGTGTCACCTGAGTATCACCTCACACCACGGTGGCTCGTGCCACAGGCCTGGGGCACCTCGAGGGAGAGACAGAGATCCAGGGGTCAAGTCGAGCGGAAGCCTGACACTGCAGCTACAACTCGTGAGGAAAGCAGACGTGCAAGCAATCACAGGGGACGAGGCCTGACTCCCCTTGAGAGACTTCAGAGAAACCCCAAGTTCCATGCAAGCACTGGAGAGGAAACCTCAGGTTCTGGCTGCATTTCCAGACGAGTACCTAGGACCCAACACTGACTGGACAGGAATCCCGAGGGTCCCCTCGCAACTCATATGGAGACTGGTCTTTCCTGAGGCCACGACAGCGGGTTCCTGAGGTCCCTGTCGTAACTCGAGAGGGACCTGCCGCAACTCGAGGTAAATCAGGAGGTTTTCACCTGCAGGCCAGATGAGGCCCTTTTCTGCTGTGGCATCAGCAGGGAAATCACGCCTTCCCACTTGAACCTCGCAAGCGTCCTTCCCATCCTTGCTGCAACTCAAGAAGTTCCCCGACATAGCAGTCCCCACACGGGAGGAACACTAAGGTTCCTGGCACACCTCAGGAGGAGCTTCGTTGCCCCATCGTGAGCTTGAGATGAGGGTCTATTTCCCTGCTTTGACGGGAAACGATTCCTGACGTTCCCGTCATGTCTCAAGAGGTGGCGCTCTCAACAGGAAAGCCGAGATCTCCAGGGGTCGTGCCAACATACTAAAAGTCCCAAAGATATATCAGTCCACTCCAGATCAAACTGATTTCCGTGCACTACCTCGAGTGTTACCTGCGTATTGCCACAAATCACGGTGGCTCGTGCCGCAGGCCTGTGGCCTCCCGAGGGAATGAAGGAAATCGCGGGGTTAAGTCGAGGGGGAGTCTGACACTGCAGCTGTAGCTCGGGAGGAAAGTGGATGTGCATGCAACCACAGGAGACGAAGCTTGATTTCACCTGAGGCACTCTAGAAAAACCGCAAGTCCCATGCCAGCACTGGAGAGGAAACCTCAGGTTCCATCTTCGGCTCCAGATGGGGACTTAGGACCCGGCACTGACTGGAGAGGAATCCCGAGGAGCCCCTCTCAACTCACACAGAGACTGGCTTTCCTGAGGCCACGCGAGAGGGTCCCTGAGGTTCCCATCGTAACTCGAGAGGGACCTGCCGCAACTTGAGAAAAACCAGGAGGTTCTCCCCATCAGGTGAGATGAGGCCGTTTTCTGCTGCAGCATCCTAAGAGAAAACCGGCCTTCCGTCCTGAACCTGAAAGGGTCCTTCACAGCCTGGCTACAACACAAGAAGTTCCCCGACATAACCATCTCCACTCGAGAGGAACACTGAGGTTCCCACCACAACTCAAGAGGATCCCCCTTTCACCCTCCTCCGCACCCGATGAGGAATATTTTCCCTGCTTCAACAGGAAAGGATTCTGGCATTCCCGTCACACAGCAAGAGGGCGTGCTCTCAGCAGGAAAGTCGAGAGGAACTCCAGGGGTCGTGCCACCATTGCAAAAGACCCCCAAATGTCTCAGTCCACTCCAGATGAACCTCATTTCCCTGTACTGCCTCGAAGTTCACCCTGAGCATCGAATAACACCATGGTGGCATTTGAGACAGCCCTGTGGCACCTCGTGGGAAAGCCACAGATCCCTGTGTCACCGTGTCAGGAAGCCTGACACTGCTGCTACAGCTTGGGAGGAAAATGGACGTGTATGTCTCCAATTGAGAAGAGTCCTGACTCTCCTGTGGAGACTCTAGAGGAACCCCAAGATCCATGTCAGCACTGGAGAGGAAACCTCAGGTTCTGGCCACAGTTCCAGATGAGGGCTTAGAACCTGACACGGACTGGAGAGGAATCCCGAGGGGCCCTTCACAACTCGCATGGAGACTGGTCTTTCCTGAGGCCACACCAGCGGGTCCCTGAGGTCCCCATCGTAACTCGAGAGGGACCTGCCGCAACTCGAGAAAAAATGCAGTTCCAGACCAGTACCTAGGACCCGACACTGACTGGACAGGAATCCCGAGGGGCCCCTCACAACTCATATGGAGACTGGTCTTTCCTGAGGCAATGCCAGCGGCTCCCTGTGGTCCCCGTCGTAACTCGATAGAGACCTGCTGCAACTCAAGAAAAACCAGGAGGTTCTCCCCTCCAGGCGAGATGAGGCCGTTTTCTGCTGCGGCATCTCAACAGAAAACCGGCCTTTCCTCCTGAACCTCAATGGTTCCTTCACAGCCTTGCTACAACTCAAGAAGTTCCCTGACATAACCATCTCCACTCGAGAGGAACACTGAGGTTCCAACCACAACTCAAGAGGAGCCCCCTTTCCCCCTCCTCTGCTCCTGATGAGGGATCCTTTCCCTGCTTCAACAGGAAAGGATTCTGGTGTTCCTGTCGCACAGCAAGAGGGCGTGCTCTTACCAGGAAAGTCGAGAGGGACTCCAGGCGTCATGCCAACATTCCTANAGCCCCCTTTCCCCCTACTCCACGCCCGATTTTTGATCCTTTCCCTGTTTTGACAGGAAAGGATTTTGACGTTCCCGTCGCACAGCAAGAGGGCATGCTCTCAACAGTAAAGTCAAGAGGAACTCCAGGGTTCGTGCCACCATTCCAAAAGACCCCCAAATGTCTCAGTCCACTCCAGATGAACCTGATTTCCCTGCAGTGCCTCGAAGTTCACCCTGAGCATCGAATCACACCACGGTGCCATCTGCAACAGCCTGTGGCACCTCGAGGGAAAGCCACAGATCCCTGTGTCAACGCGTCGTGAAGCCTGACACTGCTGCTACAGCTTGGGAGGAAAACGGACCTGTATGTCTCCACTTGAGAAGAGTCCTGACTCTCCTGTGGAGACTCCAGAGGAACCCCAAGATCCATGTCAGCACTGGAGAGGAAACCTCAGGTTCTGGCTGCAGTTCCAGGCGAGTAACTAGGACCGGTGAATGACTAGACAAAAATCCCGAGGGGCCCCTTGCAAGTCGTATGGAGACTCGTCTTTCCTGAGGCCACGTCAGTGGGTCCCTGAGGTCCCCATTGTAACTTGAGAGGGACCTGCCACAGTTCGAGAAAAACCAGGAGGTTCTACCACTGCAAGCGAGATGAGGCCCTTTTCTGCTGTGACATCATGAGGGAAATCACGCCTTCACACTTGAACCTCGCAAGCATCCTTTCCACACTTGCTGCAGCTCAAGAAGTTTCCCGACATACCAGTCCCCACGCGGGAGGAACACTGAGGGTCCCGGCCCACTTCAGGAGGAGCCTCGTTTCCCTATCTTGAGCTCGAGATGAGGGTTTTTTTCCCTGCTTCGTCGGAAAGGATTCCCGCCATTCCCGTCACTTCTCAAGAGGTGGCACTCTCTACAGGAATGCCGAGATCTCCAGGGGTCATGCCAACATGCTAAAAGTCCCCCAGATGTCACAGTCCACTCCAGATGAACCTGATTTCCCTGCACTACCTCGAGTGTCATGTGCGTATCGCCTCACACCAAGGTGGCTATTTCCATAGGCCTGTGGCATCTCGAGGAAAGACAGAGATCCCGGGGTCAAGTTGAGGGGAAGCCTGCAACTGCAGCTACAGCTCGGGAGGAAAGCGGACGTGCATGCAACCACAGGAGACGAGGCCTGACTCCCCTTGAGAGACTCCAGAGAAACCCCAAGTTTCATGGCAGCACTGAAGAGGAAACCTCAGATTCCAGCTTCGGCTCCAGACGGGGACTTAGGACCCGTCACCGACTGGAGAGCAACCCCGAGGAGCCCCTCTCAACTCGCACGAAGACTGGTCTTTCCTGAGGCCACGCGAGAGGGTCCCTGATGTCCCCACCTTAACTCAAGAGGGACTTGCCGCTACTCGAGAAAAACCACGAGGTTCTCGCCTCCAGGCGAGATGAGACCGTTTTCTGATGTGGCATCCCAAAAGAAATCACGAATTCCCTCCTGAACCTCAAAGAGTACTTCACACCCTTGCTTCAACTCAATAACTTCGCCGATATACACATCTGCTCTCGAGAGGAACACTGAGGGTCCCATCACAACTCAAGAGGAGCCCCCTTTCCCCCTCCTCCGCTCCACATGAGGGTTCCTTTCCTTTGGTCGTTGGGAAAGGATTCTGGTGTTCCAATCGCACAGCAAGAGGATGTGATCTCAACAGGAACGTTGAGAAGAACTCCAGGGGTCGTGCCAAAATTACAAAAGACACCCTAATGTCTCAGTCCACTCCAGATGAACCTGAAAGCTCTTCCCTGCCTCAAAGGTCACCCCGATCATTGAATGACACTACGTTGGCACATGTGACAGCTCTGAGGCACCTCGAGGGAAAGCCACATATCCCTGTGTCAACTCATTGGGAATCCTGACACTGCAGCTACAGCTCGGGAGGAAAACGGATGTTCATCTCTCCATTCGAGAAGAGTTCTGACTCTCCTGTGGAGACTCCAGAGGAACCCCAAGATCCATGGCAGCACTGGAGAGGAAACCTCAGATTCTGGCTGCAGTTACAGATGAGGACATGGAACACGACAATGACTGGAGAGGAATCCCGAGGGGACCTCGCAACTTGCATGGAGACTGGACTTTCCTGAGGCCACGCCAGTGGGTCCCTGCGGTCCCCATTGTAACTCGAGAGGGACCTGCCGCAACTCGAAAAAAAGGAGGAACTTCTCCCCTGCAGCCGAGATTAGGCCCTTTTCTGCTGCAGTGTCTAGAGGGAAATCACGCCTTCCCTCTTGAACCTCGCAAGTGTCCTTCCCACCTTTGCTGCAACTCAAGAAGTTCCTGGACATAACTGTCCCCACGCGGGAGGAAAACCGAACGTCCCGGCACAACTCAGGAGAAGCCCCGTTTCCCCCTCGTGAACTCGATTTGATGGTCCCTTTCCCTGCTTCCTCGGTAAAGGATTCCCGCCATTCCCATCGCATTTTAAGAGGTGGCGCTCTCAAGAGGAAAGCCGAGATCTCCAGGGGTTGTGCCAACATACTAAAAGTCCCCCAGATGTCTCAGTCCACTCCAGATGAACCTGATTTCCCTGCACTACCTCCAGAGTCAGCCGCGTATCGCCTCACACCACAGTGGCTCGTGACTCAGTTCTGTGGCATCTCGAGGGAAACACAGAGATTCCTGGGTCAACTCGAAGGGAAGCCTGACACTGCAGCTACAGCTCGGGAGGAAAGTGGACGTGCATGTAACCACAGGAGACAAGGCCTGATTGCCCAGGGAAGACTCCAGTGGAACCCCAAGATCAATGCCAGCACTGGAGTGGAAGCCTCAGGTTCCAACTTCGGCTCCAGACGGGAACTTAGGACTCGGCACCGACTGGAGAGGAATCCCGAGGGGCCCCTCTCAACTCGCACGGAGACTGGCCTTTCCTGAGGCCACGCGAGAGGGTCCCTGAGGTCACCGTCATAACTCGAGAGGGACCTGCTGCAACTCATGAAAAACCAGGAGGTTCTTCCCTCCAGGCGAGTTGAGGCCGTTTTTTGCTGGGGCATCCCAGGAGAAATCACGCCTTCCCTCCTGAACTTCAAAGGGTCATTCACACCCTTGCTGTAACTCAAAAAGTACCCTGACATACCAGTCTACACTCGAGAGGAACACTGAGGGTCCCGCCAAAACTTAAGAGGAGCCCCGTTTCCCCCTTGTGAGCTCGAGATGAGGGTTCCTTTACCTGCTTCGTCGGGAAAGGTTTCTGGGGTTCCCATCGCACAGCAAGAGGATGTGCTCTCAACAGGAAATTTGAGAGGAATTCCAGGGGTCGTGCCACCATTCCAAAAGACCCCCAAATGTCTCAGTCCACTCCAGATGAACCTGATTTCCTTGCTCTGCCCTGAAGGTCACCCCGAGCATCGAATCACACCACGGTGGCACGTGTGACAGCCCTGTGGCACCTCGAGGGAAAGTCACAGATCCCTGTGTCTATTCGTCGGGAAGCCTGAAACTGCTGCTACTGCTCGGGAGGAAAACGGACGTGCATGTCTCCACTCAAGAAGAGTCCTGATTCTTCTGTGGAGACTCCAGAGGCACCCCAAGATTCATGGCAGCACTGGAGCAGAAACCTCAGATTCTGACTGCAGATAAAGACGAGGACCTGGAACCCAACAATGACTGGAGAGGAATCCCAAGGGACCCTCACAACTTGCATGGACACTGGACTTACCTGAGGACACGCCAGCGGGTCCCTGCGGTCCCCGTTGTAACTCGGGAGGGACCTGCCACAACTCGAAAAAAAGCTGGAAGTTCTCCCTTGCAGGAAAGATGAGGCCCTTTTCTGCTGAGGCGTCTCGAGGGAAATCACGCCTTCCGTCTTCAACCTCGTGAGTGTCTTTCCCACCCTTGCTGCAACTCAAGAATTTCCCCGACATAACCGTCCCCATGCGGGAGGAACACCGATCATGGCAGCACTGAAGAGGAAACCTCAGATTCCAGCTTCGGCTCCAGACGGGGACTTAGGACCCGTCACCGACTGGAGAGCAACCCCGAGGAGCCCCTCTCAACTCGCACGAAGACTGGTCTTTCCTGAGGCCACGCGAGAGGGTCCCTGATGTCCCCACCTTAACTCAAGAGGGACTTGCCGCTACTCGAGAAAAACCACGAGGTTCTCGCCTCCAGGCGAGATGAGACCGTTTTCTGATGTGGCATCCCAAAAGAAATCACGAATTCCCTCCTGAACCTCAAAGAGTACTTCACACCCTTGCTTCAACTCAATAACTTCGCCGATATACACATCTGCTCTCGAGAGGAACACTGAGGGTCCCATCACAACTCAAGAGGAGCCCCCTTTCCCCCTCCTCCGCTCCACATGAGGGTTCCTTTCCTTTGGTCGTTGGGAAAGGATTCTGGTGTTCCAATCGCACAGCAAGAGGATGTGATCTCAACAGGAACGTTGAGAAGAACTCCAGGGGTCGTGCCAAAATTACAAAAGACACCCTAATGTCTCAGTCCACTCCAGATGAACCTGAAAGCTCTTCCCTGCCTCAAAGGTCACCCCGATCATTGAATGACACTACGTTGGCACATGTGACAGCTCTGAGGCACCTCGAGGGAAAGCCACATATCCCTGTGTCAACTCATTGGGAATCCTGACACTGCAGCTACAGCTCGGGAGGAAAACGGATGTTCATCTCTCCATTCGAGAAGAGTTCTGACTCTCCTGTGGAGACTCCAGAGGAACCCCAAGATCCATGGCAGCACTGGAGAGGAAACCTCAGATTCTGGCTGCAGTTACAGATGAGGACATGGAACACGACAATGACTGGAGAGGAATCCCGAGGGGACCTCGCAACTTGCATGGAGACTGGACTTTCCTGAGGCCACGCCAGTGGGTCCCTGCGGTCCCCATTGTAACTCGAGAGGGACCTGCCGCAACTCGAAAAAAAGGAGGAACTTCTCCCCTGCAGCCGAGATTAGGCCCTTTTCTGCTGCAGTGTCTAGAGGGAAATCACGCCTTCCCTCTTGAACCTCGCAAGTGTCCTTCCCACCTTTGCTGCAACTCAAGAAGTTCCTGGACATAACTGTCCCCACGCGGGAGGAAAACCGAACGTCCCGGCACAACTCAGGAGAAGCCCCGTTTCCCCCTCGTGAACTCGATTTGATGGTCCCTTTCCCTGCTTCCTCGGTAAAGGATTCCCGCCATTCCCATCGCATTTTAAGAGGTGGCGCTCTCAAGAGGAAAGCCGAGATCTCCAGGGGTTGTGCCAACATACTAAAAGTCCCCCAGATGTCTCAGTCCACTCCAGATGAACCTGATTTCCCTGCACTACCTCCAGAGTCAGCCGCGTATCGCCTCACACCACAGTGGCTCGTGACTCAGTTCTGTGGCATCTCAAGGGAAACACAGAGATTCCTGGGTCAACTCGAAGGGAAGCCTGACACTGCAGCTACAGCTCGGGAGGAAAGTGGACGTGCATGTAACCACAGGAGACAAGGCCTGATTGCCCAGGGAAGACTCCAGTGGAACCCCAAGATCAATGCCAGCACTGGAGTGGAAGCCTCAGGTTCCAACTTTGGCTCCAGACGGGAACTTAGGACTCGGCACCGACTGGAGAGGAATCCCGAGGGGCCCCTCTCAACTCGCACGGAGACTGGCCTTTCCTGAGGCCACGCGAGAGGGTCCCTGAGGTCACCGTCATAACTCGAGAGGGACCTGCTGCAACTCATGAAAAACCAGGAGGTTCTTCCCTCCAGGCGAGTTGAGGCCGTTTTTTGCTGGGGCATCCCAGGAGAAATCACGCCTTCCCTCCTGAACTTCAAAGGGTCATTCACACCCTTGCTGTAACTCAAAAAGTACCCTGACATACCAGTCTACACTCGAGAGGAACACTGAGGGTCCCGCCAAAACTTAAGAGGAGCCCCGTTTCCCCCTTGTGAGCTCGAGATGAGGGTTCCTTTACCTGCTTCGTCGGGAAAGGTTTCTGGGGTTCCCATCGCACAGCAAGAGGATGTGCTCTCAACAGGAAATTTGAGAGGAATTCCAGGGGTCGTGCCACCATTCCAAAAGACCCCCAAATGTCTCAGTCCACTCCAGATGAACCTGATTTCCTTGCTCTGCCCTGAAGGTCACCCCGAGCATCGAATCACACCACGGTGGCACGTGTGACAGCCCTGTGGCACCTCGAGGGAAAGTCACAGATCCCTGTGTCTATTCGTCGGGAAGCCTGAAACTGCTGCTACTGCTCGGGAGGAAAACGGACGTGCATGTCTCCACTCAAGAAGAGTCCTGATTCTTCTGTGGAGACTCCAGAGGCACCCCAAGATTCATGGCAGCACTGGAGCAGAAACCTCAGATTCTGACTGCAGATAAAGACGAGGACCTGGAACCCAACAATGACTGGAGAGGAATCCCAAGGGACCCTCACAACTTGCATGGACACTGGACTTACCTGAGGACACGCCAGCGGGTCCCTGCGGTCCCCGTTGTAACTCGGGAGGGACCTGCCACAACTCGAAAAAAAGCTGGAAGTTCTCCCTTGCAGGAAAGATGAGGCCCTTTTCTGCTGAGGCGTCTCGAGGGAAATCACGCCTTCCGTCTTCAACCTCGTGAGTGTCTTTCCCACCCTTGCTGCAACTCAAGAATTTCCCCGACATAACCGTCCCCATGCGGGAGGAACACCGAGGTCCCGGCACAACTCAGGAGGAGGCCGGTTTTCCCCTCGTGAACTCGATTTGATGGTCCCTTTCCCTGCTGCATCAGTAAAGGATTCCCGCCGTTCCCATCGAATTTCAAGAGGTGGCACTCTCAACAGGAAAGTGGAGATCTCCAGGGGTCGTGCCAACATACGAAAAGTCCCCCAGATGTCTCAGTCCACTCCAGATGAACCTGATTTCCCTGGACTACCTCCAGAGTCAGCTGCGTATCGCCTCATACCACGATGGCTCCTGACTCAGCTCTGTGGCATCTCAAGGGAAAGACAGAGATCCCTGGGTCAACTCGAAGGGAAGCCTGACACTGCTGCTTCAGCTCGGGAGGAAAGCGGACGTGCATGCAACCACAGGAGACAAGGCCTGACTCCAATTGAGAGACTCCAGAAAAACCCCAAGCTCCATGCCAGCACTGGAGGGTAAACTCAGGTTCCAGCTTCGGTTCCAGACATGGACTTAGGACCCGGAACCGACTTGAGAGGAATGCCGAGGAGCCCCTCTAAATCATACGGAGAATGGCCTTTCCTGAGGTCATGCAAGAGGGTCCCTGAGGTCCCCATCGTAACTTGAGAGGGATCTGCCGCAACTCGAGAAAAACCAGGAGGTTCTCCCCTCCAGGCGAGATGAGGCCATTTTGTGCAGTGGCATCACAAGAGAAAACCGGCCTTCCCTCCTGAACCTCAAAGGGTCCTTCACAGCCTTGCTACAACTCAAGAAGTTCCCCCACGTAACCATCTCCAATCGAGAGGAACACTGAGGGTCCCACCACAACTCAAGAGGAGCCCCCTTTCCCCCTCCTCCACTTCTGAAGAGGGATCCTTTCCCTGCTTCGACAGGAAAGGATTCTGGCGTTCCCGTTGCAGAGCAAAAGGGCGTGCTCTCAACAGGAAAGTCGAGAGGAATTCCAGGGGCCATGCCACCATTCCAAAAGAACCCCAAATGTCTCAGTCCCCTCCAGATGAACCTGATTTCCCTGCACTGCAGGGAAGGTCATTCTGAGCATCGAAACACACCATGGTAACATCTGCGACAGCCCTGTTGCACCTCGAGGGAAAGCCACAGATACCTGTGTCAACTCTTCAGGAAGCCTGACACAGCTGCTACAGCTTGGGAGGAGAACAGATGTGCATTTCTCCACTTGAGAAGTGTCCTGACTCTCCTGTGGAGACTCCAGAGGAACCACAAGATCCATGTCAGCACTGGAGAGGAAACCTCAGGTTCTGGCTGCAGTTGCAGACGAGTACCTAGGACACGATCCTAACTGGACAGGAATGCCGAGGAGCCCCTCGCAACTCGTATGGAAACTGGTCTTTCCTGAGGCCACGCGAGCGGGTCCCTGAGGTCTTAACTCGAGAGGGACCTGCCGCAACTTGAGAAAAACCAGGAGGTTCTCCCCTGCAGACGAGATGAGGCCCTTTTCTGCTGTGGCATCACGAGGGAAATCACGCCTTCCCACTTGAACCACGCAAGTGTCCTTCCCATCCTTGCTGCACCTCAAGAAGTTCCCCAACATACCAGTCCCCATGCGGGAGGATCACTAAGGGTCCCGGCACCCCACAGGAGGAGCCTCGTTTCCCCATCGTGAGCTCGAGATGAGGGTCTTTTTCCCTGCTTATTCGGGAAATGATTCCCGCCGTTCCTGTCACATCTCAAGAGGTGGCGCTCTCCACAGGAAAGCCAAGATCTCCAGGGGTCATGCCAACATACTAAAAGTCCCCCAGATGTCTCAGTCCACTCCAGATGAACCTGATTTCCCTGCACTACCTCGAGTTTCACCTGCATATCACCTCACTCCACGGTGGCTTGTGCCACAGGCCTGTGGCATCTCGAGGGAAAGACAGAGATTCCGGGGTCAAGTCGAGGGGAAGCCTGACACTGCAGCTACAGCTCAGGAGGAAAGCGGACGTGCATGCAAACACAGGAGACGAGGCCTGACTCCCCTTGAGAGACTCCAGACAAACCCCAAGTTCCATGGCAGCACTGGAGCGGAAATTTCAGGTTGCAGTTTCAGCTCCAGACGGGGACTTAGGACCCGGCACCGACTGGAGAGGAATCCCGAGGAGCCCCTCTCAACTCGCACGGAGCCTGATCTTTCCTGAGACCACATGAGAGTGTCCCTAGGTCCCCGTCGTAACTCAAGAGGGACCTGCCGTACCTCGAGAAAAACCAGGAGGTTCTCCCCTCCAGGCGAGATGAGGCCGTTTTCTGCTGAGGCAACCCAAGAGAAAATCGGCCTTCCCTCCTGAACCTCAAAGGGTCCTTAACAGCCTTGCTACAAACCAAGAAGTTACCCGACATAACCATCTCCACTCGAGAGGAACACTGAGGGTCCCACCACATCTGAAGAGGAGCACCGTTTTCCCCTCCTCCGCTCCCAATGAGGGATCTTTTCCCTGCTTCGACAGGAAAGGTTTCTGGCAGTCTCGTCGCACAGCAAGACGGCATGCTCTCAACAGGAAAGTTGAAAGGAACTCCAGGGGGCATGCCACCATTCAAAAAGACCCCCATATGTCTCAGTCCACTCCAGATGAACCTGATTTTCCTGCAATGCCTGGAAGGTCACCCAGAGCATCAAATCACACCACGGTGGCATCTGCGACAGCCCTGTGGCACCTCGAGGGAAAGCCACAGATCCCTGTGTCAACCCGTCGGGAAGACTGACACTGCTGCTTCAGCTTGGGAGGAAAACGGAGGTGTGTGTCTCCCCTTGACAGGAGTCATGACTCTCCTGTGGAGACTCCAGAGGAACCCCAATATCCATGGCAGCACTGGAGAGGAAACCTCAGATTATGGCTGCAGGTCCAGACGAGTAATTAGGACCAGACACTGACTGGACAGAAATCCTGAGGGGCCCCTCGCAACTCGCGTGGAGACTGGTCTTTCCTGAGGCCACGCCAGCAGGTCCCTGAGGTCCCCATCCTATCTCGAGAGGGACCTGCCGCAACTCGAGAAAAACCAGGAGAATCTCCCCCGCAGGCGAGATGAGGCCCTTTTCTGTTGTGGCAACACAAGCGAAATCACGCCTTCCCACTTGAACCGTGCAAGCATCCTTCCCACCCTTGCTGCAACTCAAGAAATTCCCTGACATAACAGTCCCCACGTGGGAGGAACACTGACGGTCCCTGCACACCTCAGGAGGAGCCTCGTTTCCCCATCATGAGCTCGAGATGAGGGTCTTTTTCCCTGCTTCGTCGAAAAGGATTCCTGCCATTCCCGTCACATCTCAAGAGGTGGCGCTCTCAACAGGAAAGCCGAGATCTCCAGGGGTCGTGCCAACATACTAAAAGTCCCCCAGATGTCTCAGTCCACTCCAGATGAACCTGATTTCCCTGCACTACCTCGAGTGTCACCTGCGTATCGCCTCACACCATGGTGTCTCGTGCCACACCCTGTGGCAACTCGAGGGAAAGACAAGATCCCGGGCTTAAGTCGAGGGGAAGCCTGAAACTGGAGCTACAGCTAGGGAGGAAAGCAGATGTGCATGCAACCACAGAAGACGAGGCCTGACTCCCCTTGAGAGACTCCAGAGAAACCCCAAGTCCATGTCAGCACTAGAGAGTAAACCTCAGGTTCCAGCTTCGGCTCCAGACGGGGACTTAGGACCCATCACCGACTGGAGAGGAATCCCGAGGAACCCTTCTCAACTCGCACAGAGACTGGCCTTTAATGAGGCCACGTGAGAGGGTCCCTGAGGTCCCCGTCATAACTGGACAGGGACCTGCCACAACTCGAGAAAAACCAGGAGGTTCTCCAATTCCAGGCGAGAGGAGTCCGTTTTCTGCTGCGACATGCCAAGAGAAAACCAGCCTTCCCTACTGAAGCTAAAAGGGTCCTTCACAGCCTTGCTACAACTCAAGAAGTTCCCCAACATAACCATCTCCACTCGAGAGGAACACTGAGGGTCCCACCACAACTCAAGAGGAGCCCCCTTTCCCCCTTGTCTGCTACCGATGAGGGATCATTTCCCTGCTTCAACAGGAAAGGTTTCTGGCCTTCCCGTCACACAGCAAGAGGACGTGCTCTCAATAGGAAAGTTGAGAGGAAGTCCAGGGGTCATGCCACCAATCCAAAAGACCCCCAAATGTCTCAGTCCACTCCAGATGAACCTGATTTCCCTGCACTGCCTCGAAGGTCACCCTGCGCATCGAATCACACCCTGGTGGCATCTGCGACAGCCCTGTGGCACCTCGAGGGAAAGCCACAGATCCCTGTGTCAACTCGTCGGGAAGCCTGACACTGCTGCTACAGCTTGGGAGGAAAACGGACGTGTATGTCTCCACTTGAGAAGAGTCCTGACTCTCCTGTGGAGACTCCAGAGGAACTCCAAGATCCATGTCAGCACTGGAAAGGAAACCTCAGGTTCTGGCTGCAGTTCCAGACGAGTACCTAGGACCGACACTGACTGGACAGGAATCCCGAGGGGCACCTCGCAACTCGTATGGAGACTGTTCTTTCCTGAGGCCACGCCAGCCTGTCCCTGAGATCCCCGTCGTAACTCAAGAGGGACCTGCCGCAACTCGAGAAAAACCAGGAGGATCTCCCCCGCAGGCGAGATGAGGCCCTTTTCTGCTGTGGCAACACGAGCGAAATCATGCCTTCCCACTTTAACCGTGCAAGCATCCTTCCCACCCTTGCTGCAACTCAAGAAGTTCCCTGACATAACAGTCTCCACTTGGGCGGAACACTGAGGGTTCCTGCACACCTCAGGAGGAACCTCGTTTCCCCATCGTGAGCTCGACATGAGGGTCTTTTTCTCTGCTTCGTCGAAAAGGATTCCCGCCATTCCCGTCACATCTCAAGAGGTGGCGCTCTCAATAGGAAAGCCGAGATCTCCAGGGGTCATGCCACCATTCCAGAAGACCCTCAGATGTCTCAGTCCACTCCAGATGAATCTGATTTCCCTGCACTGCCTCAAAGGTCACCCTGTGCATCAAATCACACACTGGTGGCATCTGCGACAGCCCTGTGGAACCTCGAGGGAAAGCCACAGATCCATGTGCCAACTCATCAGGAAGCCTGAAACTGCTGCTACAGCTTGACAGAAAAACGGACGTGTATGTCTCCACTTGAGAAGAGTACTGACTCTCCTGTGGAGACTCCAGAGGAACCCCAAGATCCATGTCAGCACTGGAGAGGAAACCTCAGGTTGTGGCCACAGTTCCAGACAAGTACCTAGGACCTGACACTGACTGTACAGGAATGCCGAGGGGTCCCTCGCAACTCGTTTGGAGACTGGTCTTTCGTGAGGTCATGCCAGCGGGTCCCGGAGGTCCCTGTCTTAACTCGAGAGGGACCTGCCGCAACTTGAGAAAAACCAGGAGGTTCTCCCCTGCAGGTGAGATGAGGCCTTTTCTGTTGTGGCATCACTTGGGAAATCATGCCTTCCCACTTGAACCTGACAAGTGTCCTTCCCACCCTTGCTGCAACTCAAGAAATTCCCCGACATACGAGTCCCCACGGGGGAGGAACACGAAGAGTCATGACATACCTCAGGAGGAGCCTCGTTTCCCCATTGTGCGCTCGAGATGAGGGTCTTTTTCCCTGCTACATCGGGAAATAATTCCTGCAATTCCCATCACATCTCAAGAGGTGGTGCTCTTAACATGAAAGCCAAGATCTCCAGGGGTGGTTCCAACATACCAAAAGTCCCCCACATGTCTCAGTCCACTCCAGATGAACCTGATTTCCCTGCACTAGCTCGAGTGTCACCTTCGTGTGGCCTCACACCACGGTGGCTCGTGCCACAGGCCTGTGGCATCTCGAGGGAAAGACAGAGATCCCACGGTCAAGTTGATGGGAAGCCTGACACTGCAGCTACAGCTCGGGAGGAAAACAGACCTGCATGAAACCACAGGAGACGAGGCCTGACTCCCCTTTAGAGACTCCAGAGAAACCCCAAGTTCCATGCCAGTACTGGAGAGGAAACCTCAGGTTCTGGCTGCAGTTCCAGACGAGTACCTAGGACCCGAAACTGACTGGACAGGAATCCCGAGGGGCCCATCGCAACTCGTACGGAGACTGGTCTTACCTGAAGAAATGCCAGTGCGTCCCTGAGGTCCCCGTCATAACTTGAGAGGGACCTGCCACAACTAGAGAAAAACCAGGAGGTTTTCCCCTTCAGGCGAGATGAGGCCGTTATCTGCTGTGGCATCCCAAGAGAAAACCGACCTTCCCTCCTGAACCTCAAAGGGTCCTTCACAGCCTTGCTACAACCCAAGAAGTTCCCCGACATAACAATTTCCATTCGAGAGAAACACTGAGGGTCCCACCACAACTCAAGAGGAGCTCCCTTTCTCCTTCCTTCGCTCCCAAAGGGGGATCCTTTCCCTGCTTCGACAGGAAAGGATTCTGGCATTCCCGTCGCACAGCAAGAGGGCGTGCTCTCAACAGGAAAGACGAGAGGAACTCCAGGCCTCATGCAACTATTCCAAAAGACCCCCAAATGTCTCAGTCCACTCCAGATGAACCTCATTTCCCTGCACTGCCACGAAGGTCACCCTGAACATGGAATCACACCACGGTGGCATCAGTGACAGCCCTGTGGCACCTCAAGGAAAAGCCACAGATCCCTGTGTCAACTCGTCGGGAAGCCTGACACTGCTGCTACAGCTTGGGAGGAAAACAGACGTGTATGTCTCCACTTGAGAAGAGTCCTGACTCTCCTGTGGAGACACAAGAGGAACCCCAAGACCAATGTCAGCACTGGAGAGGAAACCTCACGTTCTGGCTGCAGTTCTAGACGAGTACTTAGGACCCGACACTGACTGGACAGGAATCCTGAGGAGATGTGTATAAGAGACAGCATTTCAGGGGTTCCCCCTGGAATTTCCTGAGCATCCAGTCCCCCGAAAATAAGAATCTGCCGGCCTTTGTACTCTGCTTTTCCACTCTTCTAATATTCTCTGGAAAAAAGTCAAATGAGGGCTTTAGTCTTCTGCATTTGAAAGGGATGTTTCAGTTAAACCCCCTTTGATAACTCTCTAGCTTGCCTAACAGGTTCCCCCGGACCTCTTACAGCATGTGAATTGCTTACAGCCCCCATCCGTGAGAGGCACAAAGCTTAAAAACAACTTAAAGACACAGAGCCTTTTCTAAAGAGTTAAAAATCATATTAGTGACGGGTTTTCACTGTTGGCTCAATGATTGCAGTCAGGCCTCCATANCATGTGAATTGCTTACAGCCCCCATCCGTGAGAGGCACAAAGCTTAAAAACAACTTAAAGACACAGAGCCTTTTCTAAAGAGTTAAAAATCATATTAGTGACGGGTTTTCACTGTTGGCTCAATGATTGCAGTCAGGCCTCCATATTCTTTATCTTTTAGGCACCTGGGAGGATGTTAACCAATGTAAATGGGATATGGGCAAAGATACATAGTAGTTTTGATGTTACCAACACTAGACTTTTGAGTTAATTACTTTTCTTTTGTTATAAATCACTGTACTCCTTTCACTTGTTATAAATTTCTGTATCTTTGCCATGTATGAATATAACTTTATTTAGTGCTTTCTGAGAGTGGCACCAGACTTTGGGAAGATTAACACAAATAAGTCTTCTGATTGACAAACCCTTATCAAAATGTTTATTGGCCCTTTCGGCTGGAAGATGATGTCAATGATCTAAGACTTGTGTATACAATTAGATATGCAGAAAGAAAAGCCTGGGTTTGATAAGAGTTTGGGCTGTTAATTAATGCTGCATAACTTCGTGTTACCTATTGATCTCCATGTTTCATCAAAAATATACAAGGCCTTCTGAACAATAAAGGATGGACCAGTTTCTTGGACTAGTCTCTCGGTCTAGTTTTTTGGGAATCTGGCTCCCCCCATGTCTTTCTCTCTTTCTCTTACTCTTTCTCCTTTCTTCTCCTTCTTATCCTAAATTCAGGCTGAATTCCCATCTGGAGCAGGTGGCTCTCCAAGTCTACTTACTTGCCCTGGCTTTTAAGTTCTGTGAGAGAGACCCCAAGGTGGGACACTCTCCGAGATTTGAACAGGCACCGGCGGCCCCATGTAGATGGTGCAAACTCCTTGTCTGGAGTTTTATTAGTTTAGCTCATAAACCAAGTTATTCAGCCTCTTTTTCTCCCTTATTATTTTCTGGCTGAATTCCCATCTGGTGCAGAGGTACCCACCAAGCCTGCTAAATTTTGCCTGGGCTTCTAAGATTAGACCAGGAGGCCTCAGTGCCTCCTCTCCCTCGGGAGGACGGGAAGACGCCTACGGCCTCACTTAGGTGGTGATTGGTATTTCATACAACCAAGTTATTCGGCTTCTTTTATCCTACTATACTATCTCTTTCTAATCTAATCTAATATTAATAAATAAATAAGTTTTCCTCACCGACGCCATCCACCCTTCGAATTCCCTGAATCCCCCAGGGCTGGATCCCTGCAAGTGGCGCCTGGAACAGGCTATTTGAAGGTAAGTTCCCCGAGCAATTAGGGTCATCAGTCCTATTGCCAACCCCTTGGAGCAAGTAGAGCCATCAGCTCTATTGCTCTGGACAGCTAGGGTCATCACCCCTGTTGTTCCCCTAGTACACAGCAAGTAGGGTCACCAGCTCTATTGCCAGAACAACTAGGGTCATCAGCTCTGTTGTTCCCCCAGTGTAGAGTGTTCGGGATGGATAGGACCCCACTCAGGGTGCTGCAGACCCTCCTGTAGGATAGACACGGTGAGTAGGAGTGGGAAGTGTTTAAGGGTTTGAGAGAAACCCGGTTCTCTAGAGGTAGAGAGAAACATGCTTTCTTCGGGTCAATACCCCCCTTGGAAAAGGTAAAACTTTTTGTTAAGGCAGACTTTTCTATAAATCTTAATTTTCTGACATGGGTAACAGTGAATCAAAAGAAAGACAGCTTTTTATAGGAGTAATCTTGCAGTTGCTAACTAAACGAGGAATTAAAGTTAAGAAATCCAATATTAACTTATTTTTTTCATTTGTACAAGAACAGTGTCCTTGATTTCCAGAAGAGGGTACTGTTAATTTAGATACCTGGGAGAGAGTAGGGAAACAATTAAAAACTTA
Source organism: Cephalophus harveyi (assembly GCA_006410635.1). Lineage (NCBI taxonomy): Eukaryota > Metazoa > Chordata > Mammalia > Artiodactyla > Bovidae > Cephalophus > Cephalophus harveyi. Next base: position 439,821 of record SJYT01040562.1, read on the forward strand.
CCATGCTGAACATGGCTCTGAAAAGGTGCCTACTGACGCCTTTTCCTTATGGAATATGATTAGGGACGCTCTAGACCCTGCCCCTGAATCTGAAAAAGTACATCTTAAAGAGGAAAGTGCAGACAAAAAGGTATCTATCGAAGAGGAGAGTGAGGAAAAGGAAGCTATACCTACCTATCGGCAGTTGAATGAGATGTTAGCTGCAATGACTGCCCAGGAAAAGGTAAAAGATAGAGAGGAGAAAAAAGACCAGTTTTCAGATGAGGAAGATTCGGAAGAGGAAGTAACTCAAGATCATTCTGATGAGGATTGGCCTTTATTAAATAAAGATGCTCCAAGGAGTTTAAGAGAAACTTCCCCAATTACATCATCTACTCCAAGGAGCTTAAGAAAAACATCCCCAACCAGACCACTTGCTCCCAGGGAGTCAAGAGAAACTTCCTCAATTAAGCCTTCTGTTTCCAGAGGCTCAAGAGATATGTCCCCTATCAGGTCATATGCAGCTAGGAGCTTAAGACAGACGTCCCCAGATAAAACATCCGTAAGATCTAAATACCAAACAGATAAAAAATCTCCAAAGTACGAAGAAAGTGACATAGGACACCTTTTGCCCCCTCTTCCTTACAAGGGTGAGGGGCCTCCACTAGAAGCTCCCCTAAGAAGGGTTTTCTCTAGCCCCAATGATGAATTTGACCCTCATCTTGAGGCTTGTTTTCCCATAATATTTGATGAAAGTGGTGGGGGAAGAGCCCCCCACNAGTATGAAGAAAGTGACATAGAACACCCTCTGCCCCCTCCTCCTTACAAGGGTGAGGGGCCTCCACTAGAAGCTCCCCTAAGAAGGGTTTTTTCTAGTCCTAATGATGAATTTGATCCCCATCTTGAGGCTTGTTTTCCCATAATATTTGATGGAAGTGGTGGAGGAAGAGCCCCTCACTGGGAACCCATTCCAATGAAAATGATTAAAGAACTCAAACAGGCTTGTGCTTCGTATGGGCCTAAAGCCCCATACACTATATCCTTGGTAGAGGCTTTAGCGGGCAGATGGATGACACCCCATGACTGGAAAACAGTCGCTAAAGCTTGTCTGTCTGGAGGGTAATATGTACTATGGAGAGCTGAATATGAAGATCTTGCCCAAAAACAGGCTGATGTTAATCAAAAATATGGTCCAAGGTATATTGTTAAAAGTATGTTGGCAGGGACTAATGATTTTGGAACTCTTAGTAACCGCCTGTGCCCTTGGGGCTTGGCGTCTGTTGCCTGAAGGGAAAGACTCAACCTCTTTCTTCTCAAACGTTAAACAAAAACCAGAAGAGCCATATGAGGATTTTATATCCAGACTTGCAGAGGCAGTCCACAGAGCAATTTCCAATACTGAGGCAGCTGGAATACTAATAAAGCAACTGGCATTTGAAAATGCTAATTCTACCTGCCAGGCCATTCTACGTCCTATTAAAAAAACTGGACAAACAATAGATTATATCAGGCAATGTGCAGATGTAGGACCAGCAATGATGCAGGGCATTGCCATAGCTGCAGCCATGAAGGGAAATTCCTACCAGCAGGCAGTACAGTCCATTTTTACAAACAAGAATAACCCACCAAAGTGTCATTCCAGTAGTCCAGGCCAGAATATTGGTTTATCCAAGGCCTGCTTCTCTTGCGGACGAGAAGGTCACTTTATGTGCACTTGTCCCCAAAAAGCAGCCGATTTTTCTCAGCCAAATTCTGCCTCCCCGGTTGTGTCTGCTAATCTCCCTAGGTCTCTCTGCCCTCGCTGCCAAAGGGGATATCACTGGGCAAGAGACTGCAGGTCAAGATTCCATAGAAATGGAACTCTTTAGGCCCTGACCAGCAATCGGGAAACGGATTGAGGGGCCAGCCCCAGGCCCCGACAACAATCAGGGCAGTCTCACTGAACCCATTCATTCCCTTCGTCCCATCACAGAACTCATCAGAGCAACCCCAGGCAGTGCAGGACTGGACCTCAGTTCCACCACCTCAACACCAGATAGCCCCACTATAAAAATCCCTACAGGAGTTAAAGGCCCATTACCGACAGGTTTAGTGGGAATTATATTAGGCAGAAGTTCCTTAGCTATGCAAGGTCTCACAATTATCCCTGGAGTAGTTGACTCAGATTATACAGGAGAAATCCAGATAATGATTTCACCCCCAACTAAAACTTTCCAAATACATCAGGGACAAAGAATAGCACAGCTTTTGCTTTTGCCTTACTGCGCTGCCATAGGGCACACAGCTACTCAGAGTGAAAGGCAGGAGAAAGGATTTGGGTCTAGTGATATGGTTTTTTTGGATAACAGAAATTACTCAGAAACGTCCTATGAAAACTATTCTGGTTAATGGCAAACCTATTGTGGGGTTATTAGACACAGGAGCAGATGTTTCTTGCATTTCAGGAAAAGACTGGCCCAGCTCCTGGCCCACACATACTACCGAAAATAACTTGGTGGGTTTAGGAAGAGCCCCCACAGTGGCTAAAAGTGCAAAAATTTTAGATTGGCAATTTGAGAATACCAGTGGAATTTTCCAACCTTATGTTGTTCCTTCGCTCCCCCTTACCCTGTGGGGGAGGGACATGCTATCTCAAATGGGAGTGTTACTTTTTAGCCCTGATGATAAAGTAACCTCTCAGATGTTGCAGATGGGCTATGATCCATCAAGAGGATTGGGTAAACAACAGACAGGAATAATTGAGCCAATTTGCCCAACTTCTTGCAAGCTATGCGCTGGATTGGGATATCCAAATTTAAAATGGAGGCCATTGTTTTTGCTGCCGACCCTATTACAAGGAAATCTCAAGATCCGGTATGGGTGGAACAATGGCCTCTGCCTAAAGAAAAATTGCTGGCAGCTAAAGAGTTAATCTTTGAACAACAAGCATTGGGACACACTGAGCCCTCCAATAGCCCCTGGAACACTCCTATCTTTATCATTAAGAAAAAATCTGGTAAATGGCTACTTTTACAGAATTTGAGAGCCATTAATGCCACCATGGAGGATATAAGGGCCTTACAGCCTGGGCTCCCTTCCCCAGTAGCCGTTCCAGAGGGACATAATATAATTGTGATTGATTTGCAAGACTGTTTCTTCACTATTCCCTTAAATCCTGAGGATAAAAAGTGATTCGCTTTTAGTCTGCCATCAGAAAATCTTAAACAGCCTTATTTACGGTTTCAGTGGAAGGTTTTGCCTCAAGGAATGAAAAATAACCCCACTCTATGTCATAAATTTGTTAATGCCACTTTAGAAGATACTAGGAATAAATATGAGCAGGTATATATGATTCACTATATGGATGATATTTTAATAGCTCATCCTGTTAGAGCTCATCTGCAAACTGTCCTCCAAGATTTAACCCAGGCATTGACAGATAGAGGTTTAAAAATTGCCCCAGAAAAAATTCAAATTAATCCACCCATAACTTACTTGGGAAGAGTCATAAATTCGGAAACAGTGACTCATGCCCCGCTGCAATTGAGAAAAGATCATCTTGTTACTTTAAATGATTATCAAAAACTCTTTCAGTTCAGTTCAGTTCAGTCGCTCAGTCATGTCCGACTCTTTGCGACCCCATGAATTGCAGCACGCCAGGCCTCCCTGTTCATCACCATCTCTCGGAGTTCACTCAGACTCACATCCATCGAGTCAGTGATGCCATCCAGCCATCTCATCCTCGGTCGTCCCCTTCTCCTCCTGCCCCCAATCCCTCCCAGCATCAGACTCTTTTCCAATGAGTCAACTCTTCGCATGAGGTGGCCAAAGTACTGGAGTTTCAGCTTTAGCATCATTCCTTCCAAAGAAACCCCAGGGTTGATCTCCTTCAGAATGGACTGGTTGGATCTCCTTGCAGTCCAAGGGACTCTCAAGAGTCTTCTCCAACACCACAGGTCAAAAGCATCAATTCTTCGGCTCTCAGCCTTCTTCACAGTCCAACTCTCACATCCATACATGACCACAGGAAAAACCATAGCCTTGACTAGACGGACCTTAGTTGAGCATTCTTTTGCATTGCCTTTCTTTGGAATTGGAATGAAAACTGACCTTTTCCAGTCCTGTGGCCACTGCTGAGTTTTCCAAATTTGCTGGCAGATTGAGTGCAGCACTTTCACAGCATCATCTTTCAGGATTTGAAACAGCTCAACTGGAATTCCATCACCTCCACTAGCTTTGTTCGTAGTGATGCTTTCTAAGGCCCACTTGACTTCACATTCCAAGATGTCTGGCTCTAGATTAGTGATCATTAGGTGATATTAATTGGATTAGACCATATTTAAAATTAACCACTGCCGAATTGAAACCTCTTTTTAACATTCTATGCGGGGATCCTGACCCAACTTCTAAAAGACAATTAACAGCAGAGGCTCAGGAAGCCCTAGGCAAAGTAGAAGCATCCTTATCAAATAGTTATGTAAAAAGAATTGATTTGACGATGACTTGGCAGTTCCTTTGTCTAGCTACTCCAACAATGCCTACGGGAGTTCTGTGGCAAAGCGGCCCCTTAGAATAGATCCATCTCCCCGCCCAAACTAAAAAAGTTGTGGCTTCTTATCCAGGTTTAATTGACACATTAATGCTAAAAGGAAGGAAACGGAGCATTGAATTGTTTGGTAAAGAGCCATCAGAGATAGTAATTATAAAAAGAGTTGATTTGACTATGACTTGGCAGTTCCTTTGTCTAGCTACTCCAACAACGCCTACGGGAGTTCTGTGGCAAAGCGGTCCCTTAGAATGGATCCATCTTCCCGCCCAAGCTAAAAAAGTTGTGGCTTCTTATCCAGGTTTAATTGCCACATTAATGCTAAAAGGAAGGAAACGGAGCATTGAATTATTTGGTAAAGAGCCATCAGAGATTGTAATTCCATATAATAAAGAGCAGCTTGATGCCCTTCTAATGTTTGATGATGATTGGCAGATTGCTGTAGGGAATTACTGTGGTCAAATTTTGCATCATTTCCCCTCGCATGTCTTGTTAAATTTTATGTCCAAACATCCAGTTATTTTCCCTATTAGATGTAAACAGTTCCCTATTCCAGATGCTCAGATAGCCTTTACAGACGGATCTGCTAATGGTAAAGCCTCTATAGTCACAAGAGATCGTCAGAAAGTTTTGGAAACACAAGAAACTTCAGCTCAAAGGGCTGAAATCACAGCTGTTATAGAGGCCTTTGTTATGTTTGCAGAGCAGGAATTTAATCTTTACTCTGACTCTCAGTATGTGGTCAGGCTGTTCCCACATATTGAGACTGCAGTTCTGCCTGAAAACAAAACTGCTATCTTTCATTTACTAACTAGATTACAACAGCAAATTTGGAAAAGAAATTGGGCATTCTTTATCGGCCACATTCAGGCCCATTCCAGTTTGCCTGGCCCTTTAAATACTCTTAATGATCTGGCAGATTCGCTAACCAGGATTTCAGTGGCTTCTGTTTTTGAAGAAGCCCGAGCTTCTCACTCACTTCATCATCAGAATGCCACTGCCTTGTGATACCAGTTTCAAATTCCTCGAGAATCTGCCTGAGAGATTGTTCGCTCCTGTTTACATTGTCCTACTATCATGAATGCTCTGCCTCTGGGAGTTAACCCTCGTGGTCTCAAACCTAATACACTCTGGCAAATGGATGTAACTCGTGTCTCTTCATTTGGAAAATTGTCTTTTGTTCATTTAACTGTGGATACCTTTTCTCATGTTATTATTGCTACTGCTCGTACAGGGGAAGCAGTTAAAGATGTAATACAACATCTTTTTACATGTTTTTCATATCTGGGCTTGCCTAAAGCTTTAAAAACTGATAATGCCCCTGCTTATACTTCTCAATCTTTTCAGCAATTTTGTACAAAGTTTCAAATTAAACATAACACCGGCATCCCTTATAATCCACAGGGACAAGCCATTGTGGAAAGAGCACATCAAATGCTGAAAATCCATAATCAAAAATTAAAAGAAGGGGAATTTAAATATAGTTCCCCCCATCAGATTTTGCAACATGCTCTTTTCATAATAAATAACTTAAATGCTGATTCATCCAGAAATACTGCAATGCTTCGCCATTGGTGCCTGGAGCAACAAAATGCAAAATCATTAGTAAAATGGAGGGACCTCCTCTCCGGACAATGGAAAGATCCTGACCCCTTACTAACCAGCGGGCGAGGGTATGCTTGTATTTTTCCACAGGACGCGGACTCTCCAATTTGGGTTCCAGACAGATTGATTCGCCATGTCTCAGCTCCCCAGAGACCAGACCCCCCTGCCACCACAACCTCTAAAAAGGAAGAAGCCTTCTCTTCCGCCGCTCCCTCTGCCAGCACGGGAAGCGTCACAGACCCCGGGGCCGCTGACATCGGAGATCCCGGATGAGCGTGAAACGGAGCCACCCACTGGATGGATGTCACGACTTCAGATACAGGATATTGCTCCCCCTAATTTCCTACCCTGCAGGAATCCACTAGGACGCCCAGCTCAGCCAACCCAACTAGCCTCCATATCCACCTGGGGACAGATTAAGGCTCTCTGTCACCAGGCACAGGGGATGGCTTCCCTACAGGGATCTCCTGTCTCTCCTGAAAAGGTGTTTATTGCCATGCTTACATTGCTCCCTTGCCAGGTAAGCGCCTCTCCCATTCCAACCAAATATTGGGCGTTTCTTCCAGATCCTCCAACTTTCCAAGTAATTACTTGGAACAGTGACCCCATACGTGTTAATACAGACCAACCTCGCCTTTTGGGAGGATCCTATACTTCCTATATAAAAGAACAATACCCCATTAATTTCAATTATACCTTTAAAGGACTAGCAGATGATTTTCCTGTTTGCTTTAATTTTCCTTCTGGTCACACAGGAAACTTCATTACTAAGAGAGGATGCGTTGGAGCCTCTACAAAAGCAGTTATGACAGATTCCCTGACCTCTAAATCTGCATCTAAAGGGGATCGGTCTGCTTGGATATTACAAGCTCGTATGTCTGGGGTCCTTGACCCATATAAGTCCCTGTCTCTCAAAACTCCATCAGAATATCCAAATTGTGATGATGTTGCTCCTTCGGATGTCATATGGGAAACTATAGATGATCATTCAGGATATCTGATTTGGAAATCTTGTATTTATAATTCGAGAATTGGTTACAGAATACCAGGAGGAAAAAATTGTACAATTCAGGACTGGAGCAACCCAAGTCCAGGTCAGGACCCTGAGTCCGATGATGGCTTTATCAATAGATTGGACAATTGGAAAGAATATTCAGTTCCTTGGCCATTAGTCGCCACTAGATGGCATCATAATCAATTTGTTCCCCCTATGCTGTCTTATACAGCTAAAGGTAAAACTTTTTGGCAGCCAGAAATTTGGAAAGCCCTTGCCGCTACTGCCCCTATTATTTTAACCCGACCAAAAAATACCTCTAGTTACTCTATTTTAGCTTGTCTACCCTCTCCTTACGTTTTTCTTTTCACTAATGATTCTAGGAGGCTTAACATACGGTTGAATTACACAGGTGGACCCCATGTAGTGTCTTGTGAACAATGTATGCTTTCATCTTGTTTAACTCCTCTATATGATATTTGCTCTTTCGTGGTTTTAAAACGTCCGCCATATCTCATGGTGCCTGTAAGTGTAGCCACGTATTGGTATGATAACCATGGCATAGCTGTGCTGCAACAGCTACAAGATTTAATGCGGACGTGACGGTTTGTGGGCTTACTCATTTTGGGAATTTCAGCTTTAATAACTGCAATTACTTCAGTTACTGTGGCAGCATTATCATTATCTCAACAAGTGCATACCGCACAATATGTTGACACTGTATCCAAAAATGTTTCTTTAACGCTAGCAACACAGGAAGCTATAGAAAGAAAGCTAGAAATGAGGGTTGATGCCTTAGAAGAAGCTATAATGCATATCGGGACTGAATTACAGAGCTTAAAAGTAAAATTGGCTCTTTCATGTCATGCCGACTACCAGTGGATATGTGTTACATCCCTGAAAGTAAACGAGACGGATTTTGAATGGGAAAAAATTAAAAATCATATTTTAGGTGTTTGGAACAGCTCAGATATTAGCTTAGACTTAAGGAAACTTCATAATCAGATTCAGACCTTGGAACACTCCTGATTGGATTTTACTGCCGCAGAAGAAGCCAATGACTTTTTCCACTCTCTCTTTAACTTCATTTCTGGAAAGACTGTTCTGTCTACTGTTTCTAGTTATGTTGCTGTGGGTGCCATAATCTTGCTCCTCATAATCATTCTTCCTTGTATTGTCAGGATTTTTTGGCAGAGCATTTGGAATCTCGCAACAGAAGTGCACCTGATTTTTTTAAAAAATAATAAACAAGGGGGAAATGCCGGGAGCCAGTGTGAAAAATCCCGCCCGTGACAAGGTCATGTGGAAGGAAGCCTGGCAAACGCAAGGTCGTGTTCAGGTTTCAGGGGTTCCCCCTGGAATTTCCCAAGCATCCACCCCTCAAAGAATAAGAATCTGCCAGCCTTTGTACTCTGCTTTTCCATTCTTCTGATATTCTCTGGAAAAGTCAATTCAGGGCTTTAGTCTTCTGCATTTGAAAGGGATGGTTCAGTCATATGCCCTCTGATAACTCTCTAGCTTGTCTAAGAGGTTCCTCAGACCTCTTATAGCTTGTGAATTACTTACAGCCCCCAACTGTGAGAGGCACAAAGCTTAAAAGCATCTTAAAGAAACAAAACCTTTTCTGAAGAGTTAAAAATTACTTTGATGACGGTTTTCACTGTTGACTCAATGACTGCTGCCAGACCTCCATATTCTTTATCTTTTAGGCATTTGGGAGGATGTTAATCAATGTAAATGGGATATGGGAAAAGATATAGAGTAGTTTTGATGTTAGCAATATTAGACTTTTGAGCTCATTATTTTTCCTTTGTTATAAATCACTGTACTCCTTTTGCTTGTTATAAATTGCTGTATCTTTGCTATGTAAGAATGTAACTTTATGTAATGCTTTCTGAGAGTGGCACCAGACTTTGGGAAGATTAACACAAATAAGTCTTCTGGTTGACAAACCCTTATCAAAATGATTATTGGCCCTTTCGGCTGGAAGATGATGTCAATGATCTAAGACTTGTGTATACAATTAGGTATGTGGAGAGAAAAGCCTGGTTTTTGATAAGAGTTTGGGCTGTTAATTAATGCTGCATAACTTCGTGTTACCTATTGATCTCCATGTTTCATCAAAAATATACAAGGCCTTCTGAACAATAAAGGATGGACCAGTTTCTCGGACTAGTCTCTCGGCCTAGTTTTTTGGGAATCTGGCTCCCCCCATGTCTTTCTCTCTTTCTCTTACTTTTTCTCCTTTCTTCTCCTTCTTATCCTAAATTCAGGCTGAATTCCCATCTGGAGCGGGTGGCTCTCCAAGTCTACTTACCTGCCCTGGCTTTTAAGTTCTGTGAGAGAGACAGCCCAAGGCGGGGCACTCTCCGAGATTTGAACGGGCGCCGGCGGCCCCACGTAGATGGTGCAAACTCCTTGTCTGGAGTTTTATTAGTTTAGCTCGTAAACCAAGTAATTCAGCCTCTATTTCTCCCTTATTATTCTCTGGCCGAATTCCCATCTGGTGCAGAGGTACACACCAGGATTGAAAAATTTTGCCTGGGCTTCTAAGATCGGATCGGGGGAGCCTCAGTGCTTTCTCTCCCTCGGGAGAATGGGAAGACGCCTGCGGCCTCACATAGGTGGTGATTGGTATTTCATGCAAGCCAAGCTATTTGGCTTCTTTTATCCTACTATACTATCTCTTTCTAATCTAATCTAATATTAATAAATAAATAAGTTTTCCTCACCGACGTGGTCCACCCTTCGAATTCCCTGGATCCCCCAGGGCTGGACCCAGGCACGTGCTCTCAACAGGAAAGCCGAGATCTCCAGGAGTCGTGACAACATACTAAAAGTCCTCCAGATGTCTCAGTCCACTCCAGATGAACTTGATTTCCCTGCACTACCTCGAGTGTCACCTGCATATCACCTCACACCACGGTGGCTAGTGCCACAGGCATGTGGCATCTCGAGGGAAAGACAGAGATCCCTGGGTCAAGTCGAGGGGAAGCCTGACACTGCAGCTGCAGCTCGGGAGGAAAGCAGACGTGCATGCAACCACAGGAGACGAGGCCTGACTCCCCTTGAGAGACTCCAGAGAAACCCCAAGTTCCATGCCAGCACTGGAGAGGAAAACTTAGGTTCCAGGTTCGGCTGCAGATGGGGACTTAGGACCCGGCACCAACTGGAGAGGAATCCCGAGGAGACCGTCTCAACTTGCACGGAGACTGGCCTTTCCTGAGGCCACGTGAGAGGGTCCCTGAGGTCCCATGAGAGGGTCCCTGAAGTCCCCATCATAACTCGAGAGGGAACTGCTGCAACTCGAGAAAAACAAGGAGATCTCCCCTCCAGGCGAGATGAGGCCGTTTTCTGCTGCGGCATCCCAAGAGAAAACTGGCCTTCCCTCCTGAACCTCAAAGGGTCCTTCACAGCCTTACTACAACTCAAGAAGTTCCCCAACATAACCATCTCCACTCCAGAGGAACCCTGAGGGTCCCACCACAACTAGAGAGGAGTCCCCTTTCCCCCTTCTCCACTCCCGATGAGGGATCCTTTCCCTGCTTTGACAGGAAAGGTTTCTGGCTTTCCCGTCACACAGCAAGAGGGCGTGCTCTCAACAGGAAAGTCGAGAGGAACTCCAGGGGTCAAGCCCCCATTCCAAAAGACCCCCAAATGTAGCCCTTTTCTGCTGTGGCATCACAAGGGAAATCACGCCTTCCCACTTGAACCTCGCAAGCGTCCTTCCCACCCTTGCTGAAACTCAAGAAGTTCCCCGACATACGAGTCCCCACGCGGGAGGAACACAAAGGGTCCCGGAACATCTCAGGAGGAGACTCGTTTCCCCATCTTGAGTTCGAAATGAGGGTCTTTTTCCCTGCTTCATCGGGAAAGAATTCCGGCTGTTCCTGTCACATCTCAAGAGGGGCCGCTCTCAACAGGAAAGACGAGATCTGCCGGGGTCGTGACAACATACTAAAAGTCCCCCAGATGTCTCAGCCCACTCCAGATGAACCTGATTTCCCTGCACTACCTCGACTGTCACCTGCGTATCGCCTCACACCATGGTGGCTCATGCCACAGGCCTGTGGCATCTCGAGGGAAAGACAGAGATCCCGGGGTCTGGTCGAGGGAAGCCTGACACTGCAGCTACAGCTCGGGTGGAAAGCGGACGTTCATGCAACCACAGGAGATGAGGCCTGACTCCCCTGGAGAGACTCCAGAGAAACCCCAAGTTCCATACCAGCACTGGAGAGGAAACCTCAGGTTCCAGCATCAGCCACAGATGGGGACGTAGGACCCGGCACCGACTGGAGAGGAATCCCGAATAGCCCCTCTCAATTCACACAGAGACTGGCCTTTCCTGAGGACACGTGAGAGGGTCCTTGAGGTTCCCGTCATACCTAGAGAGGGACCTGTGGCAACTGGAGAAAACCAGGAGGTTCTCCAACTCCAGGCGAGATGAGGACATTTTCTCCTTCGGCATCCAAAGAGAAAACCGGCCTTCCCTCTTGAACTTCAAACGGTCCTTCACAGCCTTGCTACAACTCAAGAAGTTCCCCGACATAACCATCTCCAATCGAGAGGAACATTGAGGTTCCCACCTAAACTCAAGAGGAGCCCCCTTTACCCCCTTCCACTCCCGATGAGGGATCCTATCCCTGCTTCGACAGGAAAAGATTCTGGCATTCCCGTCACACAGCAAGAGGGCGTGCTATCAACAGGAATGTTGAGAGGAAATCCAGGGGTCGTGCCACCATTCCAAAAGACCCCCAAATATCTCAGTCCAATCCAGATGAACCTGATTTCCCTGCACTGCCTCGAAGGTCACCCTGAGCATCACATCACACCACGGTGGCATCTGCGACAGTCCTGTGGCACCTCGAGGGAAAGCCACATATCCCTGAGTCAACTCGTCGGGAAGCCTGACACTGCTGCTACAGATTGGGAGGAAAACGGAGGTGTATGTCTCCACTTGAGAAGACTCCTGACTCTCCTGTGGAGACTCCAGAGGAACTCTAATATCCATGTCAGCACTGGAGAGGAAACCTCAAGTTCTGGATGCAGTTCCAGACGAGTACCTAGGACCCGACACTGACTGGACAGGAACCCCGAGGGGCCCCTCGCAACTCATATGGTGACTGGTCTTTCCTGAGGCCACGCCAGCGAGTCCCTGAGGTCCCAATCGTAACTCGAGAGGGACCTGCCACAACTCGAGAAAAACCAGGAGGTTATCCCTGCAGGCGAGATGAGGCACTTATCTGCTGTGGCATCACGAGGGAAATCACGCCTTCCCACTTGAACCTGGCAAGCCTCCTTCCCACCCTTGCTGCAACTCAAGAAGTTCCCTGACATACCAGTCCCCATGCAGGAGGAACACAAAGGGTCCCGGCACACCTCAGGAGGAGCCTCATTTCCCCATCATGAGCTTGAGATGAGGGTCTTTTTCCCTGCTTCGTTGGGAAAGGATTCCCCCCGTTACCATCACATCTCAAGAGGTGGCACATCAACAGGAGAGCCGAGATCTCCAGGGGTCGTGCCAACATACTAAAAGTCCACCAGATGTCTCAGTCCACTCCAGATGAACCTGATTTTCCTGCACTACCTCGAGTGTCACCTGCATATTGCCTCACACCACGGTGGCTCGTGCAACAGGCCTGTGGCATCTCGAGGGAAATACAGAGATACCGGGGTCAACTCGAGGGAATCCTGACATTGCAGCTACAGCTCGGGAGGAAAGCGGAAGTACATGCAACCACAGGAGATGAGGCCTGACTCCCCTTGAGAGACTCCAGAGAAAACCCAAGTTCCATGCCAGCACTGGAGAGGAAATCTCAGGTTCCAGCTTCAGCCACAGACGGGGACATAGGACCCAGCATCACCTGGAGAGGAATCCTGAGGAGCACCTCTCAACTCACACGGAGACTGGCCTTTCCTGAGGCCACGCGAGAGGGTCCTTGAGGTTCCCGTCGTAACTTGATTGGGACCCNGGAAATCTCAGGTTCCAGCTTCAGCCACAGACGGGGACATAGGACCCAGCATCACCTGGAGAGGAATCCTGAGGAGCACCTCTCAACTCACACGGAGACTGGCCTTTCCTGAGGCCACGCGAGAGGGTCCTTGAGGTTCCCGTCGTAACTTGATTGGGACCCACCGCAACTCGAGAAAAACCAGGAGGTTCTCCGCTCCAGGCGAGATGAGGCCGTTTTCTGCTGTGGCATCCCAAGAGAAAACAGGCCTTCCCTCCTGAAACTCAAAGGGTCCTTCACAGCCTTGCTACAACTCAAGAAGTTCCCGACATAACCATCTCCACTCGATAGGAACAGTGAGGGTCCCACCACAACTCAACAGGAGCCCCCTTTCCCACTCTTCCTCTCCTGATGAGAGATCCTTTCCCTGCTTCGACAGGAAAGGGTTCTGGCGTTCCCGGCCCACAGCAAGAGGGCGTGCTCTCAACTGAAATGTTGAGAGGAAATCCAGGGGTCGTGCCACCATTCCAAAGGACCACCAAATGTCTCGGTCCATTCCAGATGAACCTGATTTCACTGAACTGCCTCGAAGGTCACCCTGAGAATCGAATCATACCACGGTGGCATCTACAACAGCCCTGTGGCACCTCGAG
>SJYT01040569.1:0-14314 GCA_006410635.1 Cephalophus harveyi
AAGAATTGATGCTTTTGAACTGTGGTGTTGGAGAAGACTCTTGAGAGTCCCTTGGACTGCAAGGAGATCCAACCAATCCATTCTAAAGGAGATCAGTCCTGGGTGTTCATTGGAAGGACTGATGCTGAAGCTGAAACTCCAGTACTTTGGCCACCTCATGCGAAGAGTTGACTCATTGGAAAAGATTCTGATGCTGGGAGGGATTGGGGGCAGGAGGAGAAGGGGATGGCAGAGGATGAGATGGCTGGATGGCGTCACTAACTCGATTGACGTGAGTTTGGGTGAATTCCGGGAGTTGGTGATGGATAGGGAGGCCTGGCGTACTGCAATTCATGGGGTCGCAAAGAGTTCGACAGGACTGAGGGACTGAACTGAACTGAACTGAACTCTCATAATTTACATTTTAAGATAACAGGATTAGCCAGAAGGTTTAATCCAGAGACTGTCCTCAGGCAGGATACATTATTGTTAAATGATCCTAAGGAATGTAGAGGAAAAAAAGTTTGTCCTTTCTTCCTCATTGAGAATTCCAGAGGCCTCTCTCTTTGTCTAAGAAGTGTACCTTAGACTTCTTATCAACCTGCCTAGGAAATGACTCTCTCAACCCCACAATGATTCCCACCCTCCTGGTATTGGCATATTTCAGCATAATTCATTTTTAAAATTAGTAAGAATTATAGAGGTGCTTAATGCTACAAAAAATAAGGTACTCTGAGAATAAAGAGGGACCTATTCTAGGGTGAGGTGTTAGCAATGTGTGTTATGGAGAGGAGAAAATATAGCAGTTCTACATATACTAAGTTTCAAGAAAAAGCACTGACCATAATGTGAATTAAGATCTTAAAGATGCCAAGATATGGAAACAACCTAAGTGCTAGTTGCCAGCTGAATGTATAAAGAAAATGTGATACACACACACACAGAGAGTTGTTCCTTGAACAACATGAGTTTGAAGTTGCATGGATCTACTTATATGCTGATTTTTTTCAATAAATATACAAAAATATATGTAAAAACCATCATGTGCAAGACTTGTATTGAAGAGGATCACTTATCCTTATGTAGATATAAGGCGATATTGAATATAAAATTAAATTAGTTTTTTTGCTGTTTTGCAACTTTCAAAGAATTACAGTATTGTATAGTATATTTGTCTGTCTGTCTTTCTCACTATCATCAGAAGTGTTTTGTAAATGTAACAGTGTTTTCAATACTATGTTATAAATATGATTTATAGTGTATGTCACAAAAATGTTATAGATTCATTCATTAGTGTATAGTGTTACCGTATCAAAGCAATCATATCGATTGCACAGTTCAGTTCAGTTCAGTTGCTCAGTTGTGTCTGACTCTTTGTGACCCCATGAACCGCAGCACACCAGGCCTCCCTATCCATCACCAACTTCCGGAGTTTACCCAAACCCATGTCCATTGAGTCAGTGATGCCATCCAACCATTTCATCCTCTGTTGTCCCCTTCTCCTCCTGCCATCAATCTTTCCCAGCATCAGGGTCTTTTTAAATGAGTCAGCTCTTTGCATCAGGTGGCCAAAGTATTGGAGTTTCAGCTTCAATATCAGTCCTTGCACAAGGCAACCATAAAGCAATCACATTGCCACTTATTCATTATCAATCATTACCTCTGTAAAAAAATATGAATTTTCACATTATCTTTTCATTTTGACATCTAGTGTTAATAATACACATAACATCTACAGTATTTTGTAGAATATAAGACAATTCTGATGTAGGTATTGACAATTCATTTTGTAAACAGATATAAACTCACTGTATCGATACATACAGTAGAATACTGAAAATGCATTTTCTCTCCCTTATGATATCCTTTCTTTCTTTCTTTTTTTGCCACTCGGCATGTGGGATCTTAGTTCCCTGACCAGAGATTGAACTGGTGCCCCCTGCAGTGGCAGTGTGGAGTCTAACTGCAGGAGCAGCAGGGAAGTCATGCTTATGATTTTAATAACATTTTCTTTTCTCTAGCTTACTTTATCCTAAGAATACAATACATAACATATATAACATACAAAATAAGTGTCAATTGACTGCTTACATTATTGCTAAGGCTCAATGATAGGATGTTAGTAGTTAAATTTGGGGAGAGTAAAAACTTACATGTTTATTTTCAACTGTGCAGGGTTCAGCACCCCGATCCCTACACTGTTCAAGTGTGAACTGTAAATACAATGGAATATCATTCAGCCTTTAAAAAGAAGGAAATTCTGCCATATGTGACAATAGATGAACAGAGAAGACATTATGCTAAGTGAAATAAGCCAGACACAGTAAGACAAATCCTGCATGAGTTCATTTCTATGTGGGAATATAAAAAAGTTGAATTCATAAAAGCAGAGCATAGGATGGTATTACCAGGGGCTGGGAGGTTGGGGAAATGGGGAAATTTAGTCAAAGGATATAAAGCTTCAGCTAGGCAGGATAAATACATTCTGGAGATCAAAAGCACAGCAGGCTGATGACAGTTATGGTACTGTATAGTACTTAAAATTTACTAAGAGTAAAGTTTAAACATTCTCACCATGCACACACAAAATGCTAACTATGTGAGGCAATGGGTGTATTAACTAGCTTGACTGTAGTGATAATTTTACAGTGCATATCAAAATATGATGCTGCATACTTTATATATACAGTTTTTGTCAGCTGCATCTCAATAAAGCTGGAAACAATTTTTTTCCATTGTAGAGCTATTCCTTTTTGTCCCTGAGTTTTCTAATCGTTTCCAAACAAATTTTTGTATTTGTGGGGTGTGATTTATTCTCTACAAACACACTCTACTCATTAAGATTCCATTTTTTCTAGCAGCCCTGACTTATGTTGCTCATAATAACCATTTCATTACTTCAGTGATTCAGTTTAGATGTCTCCTGAAGTAATTACCAGAAAGATTTCTTTTTCTTCCTCTCGAAGATGGATAGCATATATTCTTTGAGTCAGTTTTCAATTCCAAATGTACTTTGTTTCTTTTTTTTTTTTTAAAGAGGTACAATGCTCTGGATAGCGCAATCTTGCTCAAGTAGCTATGCTGCAATATTCATAGGTAGAGTTCTCTTCTTACTTCTCCACTTAACACCATTTAACACATTCTACCCTTTTGAATCACAGCGAAGGACACCAGCCCTGAGAGGTTTTCCAGGAATAAAACCAGTGAGAAGCCCCAATGACATCAGATTGTTCTGAGTATCCATCAGAGCCCCAGAGAACTAAAACACGTGGGCTGACAGATGTCCTTGAGTCCGTTGTGTCCACAGGTGCCATTTCTGAGATTGCAGGACCATACCAGAATACTCCAAAAAGCAAATTTACACAAATGCAGCCATTTGCTCAGAGCTTGTTTTCTACAGTTCCAACTACTTTTTAATAAAAGCAGCAGCAAAATTTATTGACCTAAATGCCTTCTTGACATTTTTTTTATTCATTATACATGAGAAAAAAATACTATTTGCTGCTGTTTCCAGGTACAATCCAGGTACCAGGATTTATCCTGTTTTGTTTGTTGGTTTGTTTGACAAGAAAAAACCCTCTGTGATAAATATGATCCTGTGCAATGGAAAGGTAAAATAAAAATCTGATGCAATCCAAAACAAAGGACAAAATAAAGTGAAAATGATCACAGAACTGGTCCCATTAAAGCTGATGAGTCATGGCAAATAAGGAGGAAATAAACAGGGTCTAATAAAGATGCTGAATCACAGCCCTTCAGGGTCTTTTTGAGCCAGGTTAATCTCTTAAATTGTCTAGTCATTGGTAATTCTCTTTAGGCAACAACTTGAATAGTGATGGGCTCGTTTGATACACAACAAAAGTATGTGATCTGAGGAATCACATTATATTTGGTAAATTGACCTAACATTTAAAGCTATGTCTTACAATTAACACATTTAAAGGGTCAACCAGATTGATGCCCTGGCCAGAAAGTAGATTTCCCTTTCCAGTTAAATAAAAATCAGTTTACTGATCAAGGTCACAGCTTACCGGAAAAAGGATGTGTAGTCAAGAGTGTTACATTTTAGATATTTCTTAAAGGGGGAAAAAAAAGACAGTACCAGATCAAGACTGCATGACTTTTTTTTTTTTTTTTAAGAAAAAAATAACTTTTAGAGAAAGCACCTTTATCTTTCATGGTATTCACTATAAAAAGGCCAGTAGGCCCTACTCTATTGTCCCTTAGTTATTCATGAAGAATTTGCCTTTAATTTTTTTGTGTGATAAGCTACAGATTATTCAGACACCTCTGTTGCAAGACCTAACATCTCAGGCCTGAAAACTTGAAAAGAACCTACTCCCCACCTCAACAGCAGGGAAGTTTAGGATTAACTTGGCAGAAAAGACACTCACCCAAAGAGGGAACATTCAGGAGTGCCACAGAGAGGAATATCATAAAGTCTCCCTGTCCCTATGGCTCTGCCACAGCCTCAACAATTCCCAGTGTAAAAGCCACTGCTGTGAATGGTGGTCTTTTTCTCTGGAATACCCTGATAAAATGCAAACAGCATGTATGGAGAGGGAAGGGTACTCACTTATACTCACTAACTTCATGTAATTCACCACATAACTAGAAATGCTTCAATTTCAGCTGAGAAACTGGCCAGCACTTTATAGACATGGATTTTCAGAGCTTGCATCAAAGACTTATTTCCCTCCAGGCTCTCTGCTCACCTACAGGGAAGCAGGCAAAGTAAGGCTGTACTGTGCATGGCTTCTAGGTAGTTCAACATTCTATCAATTATATTTTTAACTAGGAATTATATATGTCCTCATGCATTACCCATCAGAAATAGAATCCATCTTCTTTGTGCAGTGAATGCCCCGAAATTTAGTATCCCTCAATGCAAAATAGGGCTTCCCTTGTGGCTCAGACAGTAAAGAATCTACCTGCAATGTGGGAGACCCAGGTTCCATCCCCAGGTTGGGAAGATCCCCTGGAGAAGGAAATGGCAATTCATTCCAGTATTCTTGCCTAGAGAATTCCATGGACAGAAGGAGCCTGGCGGGCTACAGTCCATGGGGTTACAAAGAGTCAGACATGACTGAGCAACTACACTTTCACTTTCTTTCAATGCAAAAAGGTGGGCTGCCCTGGTGGCTCGGCAGTAAAGAATCCGCCTGCAATGCAGGAGCCACAGGATATGCCGATTTGATCCCTGGTTTAGGAAGAGCCCCTGGAGGAGGGCATGGCAACCCACTCAGTGTTCTTGCCTGGGAAATCCCATGGACAGAGGAGTCTGGCGGGCTACAGTCCATAGAGTGGCAAAGAGTCAGAAGTCAGACTGAAGTGACTTAGCATGCAGAGAACAATGCTAAAGGAGTAAGGAAATGTCCATAATGAGGCAGCAGTAGGCAGAAGGTTCAGGCAGCAGTATGACTGCTTTCTTGCCCCATGGTTATTTATTTGGATCTTATAAAGGCCCCACTATATGCCTGGTGTTTCTGAGTTACATTTTCTACATGTTTTAAACCTCCCCAACAAGTCTGCAACGGAGAAGGCAATGGCACTTCACTTCAGGACTCTTGCCTGGAAAATCCCATGGGCGGAGGAGCCTGGTGCGCTGCGGTCCATGGGGTCGCTAAGAGTTGAACACGACTGAGCGACTTCACTTTCACTTTTCACTTTTATGCATTGGAGAAGGAAATGGCAACCCACTCCAGTGTTCTTGCCTGGAGAATCCCAGGGACGGGGGAGCCTGGTGGGCTGCCGTCTATGGAGTCGCACAGAGTCAGACACGACTGAAGCGACTTAGCAGCAGCAGCAGCAACAAGTCTGCAAAGGAGGTAGCATTTTTCTCGATTTTATGGAACCAGAAACTAAAACTCAAAGATAATTTTCCAAAGCCCCAATGTGTCTGACTGCAATGCCTGCAAACTTTCTCGAGAGCATGCTTTGTCCTACATTCAGAATGGTACCACTTTCTTTGGATGAAGGCTTAAACAACTGAAAGCACTAGGCGGAGACCCAGGCCTCACAGATGCGAGGCATCTGCTCTTGTTCTCCACAGGCCTCTGCTCTCCTTTGTGATGTGATTTATGCTCAGGGTCATCGGTGCCTCATCAGACTCTGATAAAGCAGAGAAACAACAGTCAGATCTCAGCATCGCAAGCCAACAGTCTCATTCTCCTGACTGCATCGCAAGCCAACAGTCTCATTCTCCTGACTGTGCTTACCTTCTTGACCTGAGCTGATGACCCAGTGTGGTTTTCCTGTCCCGCCAGCAGCCCTTCAGGAGCTCTGCTCCTCAGCCTGGTGCAGTGGGGAAACCAGACCTCCTCCATTAATCTTTCCTGCTCTAGATTTTCTGACCATGTGGACTTCATCTTTTCCGCCCAGTCTTGCCCCACCGCCACTGCCACGGCAGGGGTCGGCCTGGGTCAACAGCTCCCGCTCAGCAGCCTCTCTCTGTGACCCTCTCTCCTCACTCCAGCCAGGAGCTCCCACTTAATAACAGCCTAGATTCCAGGCAAACCACACACAGGGCTCAATGTCCTGCACGTACAATGGCATGTGGCTGGCTCAGAAAGAGATGCTCATTAGCAAAGCTGCTCAGAGGGCTGCCCCCCAGACCTCCTGCATGACTTTTCCCACCTTTCAGCTCCCATGGATCTCCTGGTTTCTGATAACTACTTTGGACTTTTAACCTTTACTTTTTCACTTTCCTAAAAAGTGAAAGTTGTTCCATCATGTGTCTGATTCTTTGCAACCCCATGGACTGTAGCCTGCCAGGCTCCTCTATCCATGGAATTCTCCAGGCCAGAATACTGGAGTGGGTAGCCATTCCCTCCTCCAGGGGATCTTCCCAACTCAGGGACTGAACCGAGGTCTCCCACACTGCAGGCAGATTTTTTACTGTCTGAGTCACCAGGGAAGCTTGCTCTTTCCTAGACCACTTGCAACTCTCTGTCTCTTGACTTTGACCTTTTATCTCAGAAAATCCTTCACCTCCTGGATGACCTGTGTTCCACTTTAAACCACTCCAGATCTCTAGTTCAAGTCTGACTCTCAGCTTTCAGCCCCTCCTGGAACTTGTGTCTATGCCCACCCCTTTGAGCTGTACCTGGGTCTGTCAAGCCCAACTCCCTTTCATCTAAGGAACCTTCTACCACTGTCAATTGCTGGGCTGAATTCTAATTCTCAAGAGTTGAGAAGAATTCATTTAACCACCATCCTGAGAGCCTGTGAGCTTTCTTTGGCAGACAACAAGCTTTACTGCCTGTTCCCTAGTGTTCTATAGGATTCCTTATCACAAGTGCATCTCTATTGGTCCAGTTTCTTTCTTATGAAGTGGTTAGCTTTCTCTCTTAATGACAAAGGAGAATAACACAAAAGGCAGAGAATGAAAACTTATCAGCAAAAAATCACACACAGGCTTTCTTCTAGTTAGAAGATGAGCTTTACAGTCAGTTCTCCACTTTTGCTCAGATATCCTCTAGAGAGCATTGCTTCTCTCACTTTCAGAACCACTGCAGGTCCTTGTTAAAATGCAAATTCTTGCTCAGTAGGTGAAGGGGGAGAGGTGTGTTTCTAGCAGGCCCCTGGTGACGGCTACATCAAGGCCTACAATCTGTGCAGGGAAGCCCTAGATCGAGCGACATCAGGGGATGGATGTAGATCCAGCCTCCTCTTTCAGCAGGACATGCAACATTAGATGGACCTAGTCTCTGATTCAAACCTTAGCCCTCATCTTAGAAACACTGCATTTTACAGAATGCATGTAAACAAAACCAAATGTTTTCAAATGTAACAATGATTTCTGTATTCCTAGCTATGGATGGGAGCCTGAATTACTAGACACAGTGGTTGTTTCTTTCCACAAGGGGAGGAGAAAGGGGAGAAAAAGTGAGGCATTGAAGTGGTGGTTACTGGGCAACCTAAACAAATAAAGTTACTGAATCCTGGTGCTTAATGAATAAAAGACCCCCAAGACCACGATGCCATGTGAGAGGGAGGCAAAGTCAAACCTCCATTTCAGAATGTTGCACTGGACTTGACTGAATTGAGACAGGGAAGAATCTTACTTGTTTATTGAGGTTTGGCAGCTTTTACTGGCTGAAAAGTTTTCCCTTTTTTAGATCAACCTAAATCTTTGAGCTTTAATATGAACTAATTTATCTTACATACTCATAAGGCTAGGGCCACCTGATTACTCTCTCTTCTAGATATGGCATATAATTGAAAATTTTCTAAGTTTTTTTGAATCTCAATAGCTAACATTTGCAAGGCATTTTATATGTGCTTTCTGTGAGTCAATCTCAGTTAATTCTCTCAACAACACAAAGGGTACGGTACTCTTTTAGTCCTATCTGGAAGATGAAGAAAGAAGAGAGGGAGAGCAGGCAATGTGCCTGAGGTCTCAGGAGTGAGCAACAAAGGCAGGATTTGAACTCAGGCATATGACTCTAGCCCAAAGTTTCCCACTAACTATCCTGCCTCTTCATTATTACATGTTTTAAAATAACTGGGCAATTACACTGTATTTTCTCATCCCTGGAAAACTCCTCTGGAATTCTAATAAAAAGTCCTCCAAGTGAACTCGAGAGCAGGAACTAAATATGATCTGAGAACCTAGCTCAAGAGAGAACATAGAAGGGACACTTTACTCTCCTTACTTGTGGTTCTTTCATCCACATTCTATACTGAATTATGGTTTGGATTTCTTCCCCTACAATACTAATATTAAAAGTCATATTCAGGATACTTTAGCTTCCAAATTTTAAAAATACAGCTGGAACTGGCTTAAATAATAAAGTGTTAGTTGCTCAGTTGCGTTCGACTCTTTGCAACCCCATGGACTGTAGCCCACCAAGCTCTTCTGTCCATGGAATTCTCCAGCCAAGAATACTGGAGTGGGTAGCCATTCCCTTCTCCAAGGGATCTTTCTGACCCAGGGATCAAACCTGGGTCACCCCATTGCAGGGAAGTTCTTTACCGTCTGAGTCACCAGGGAAGACCTAAATGATAAAAGGGATATATTAATCCACATAACTGAAAACTCCCAAGATAGGACAGGGTCAAGAACCCAGTTCCTTTTCAGCATTTCACATTGCTGTTGAAATTGCTGACCACATCTGGGGCCTGCCCCACTTAAGAGTTCTAGGATGTGGATGGCCAGGGACTCTCATAGCTACTTGCTTCCTCATTTCCACTTGAGAGGAGGACCATCTCTTCCCCAAACTATCAAAGTCCTGAGCTTCACTATGATAGAACCAACTCATTATACTAGATCCATTATAAGATGCATAGTTTCATATTGTAACATCTCTGAAGTATTGCTAAAACTACATCTTACAACTCATATATAGTTAGGTCAGGGTTTTTCCTCATTTTTTCTTCAAAAGTGGAAGTGTTAGTTGTCAATCATGTCCGACTCTTTGGAACCCATGGACTATAGCCCACCAGGCTCCTTTGTCCATGGAATTCTCCAGGCAAGAATATGGGAGTGGGTCACCATTCCCTTCTCCAGGGGGTCTTCCTGACCCAGGGATTGAACCCAGGTCTCCTGCATTGTAGGCAAATTCTTTACCATCTGAGTCACCAGGGAAGTGGTTCCTAAAATAGTGTGTCCCTTTTGGTACCTAACACTGGGACTAATCAGTCAGAAATGATCTCCAGAGCCACAGCAGCCTCAATCCTTGTACCCAATGCATTACTGCTAGTTCCCATGGGGGAGGGTAGAACAAATGTTGGGAAGACAATTGAAATGTTCTTTAAGTTACTAGGCACATACTCGAAGAAGACAATGGCACCCCACTCCAGTACTCTTGCCTAGAAAATCCCATGGACGGAGGAGCTTGGTAGGCTGCAGTCCATGGGGTCGTTAAGAGTTGGGACACGACTGAGCAACTTCACTTTTACTTTTCACTTTCATGCATTGGAGAAGGAAATGGCAACCCACTCCAGTGTTCCTGCCTGGAGTATCCCAGGGACAGGGGAGCCTGGTTGGCTGCCATCTATGAGGTCACACAGAATTGGACACGACTGAAGCGACTTAGCAGCAGGCACGTACAAACGTGAAAAGTCTAGTGCTAAGTTATTCATTCTTTTATCCCATCATTTATTTATTCACTTAAATGAAAGCATTTATTGAATTCCAACTATGAGCTGGTATTCTTCAAGGTACTAGAATATAAATAATTGAGATACAGACGTTGCAACTAACTAGCTCATACTCTCTGCTGCTATTATATTGTTAAATTTTACATATACATATGTTCCTACATAAGTAATACAATTACAATATTATAATAACTCTGGAGTCATGTTCTACCAATAATAATCAGATAATAATCAGCTAAAGGAAATGGCCAGGCCACAGATAAAGTGCTATATGGAATCTTATTCTCCAAAAGCTTTACTGCAAGAGAAGGAAGCATGTCTCCTTGGCTCTAACAAAATCTGGGGCATGTAACACAGCAGCTCAGATTTTGATTTTGGAGTAAGAATGGCAGACCCATCCATGGCTAAGATGCATTCAGTGACTCACAGATTCCAGAAAGGAAAGAAATAAAGAAATGTTGGGTATCAGATCATGACCTGCAGATATCTAGGAAGCCCAGTGGAAAAATCCCTGACAAATTCAGTCATTATAAACCATGTGAGACAAACAAATGATCTGGAAGAAGGGAAGAACAATTGCCAATTACACATACTGACTATCAGATCAATACTATATTTATTTTCAGGGGAAGCTTAAACCAGGGGACAATAAAACAGAATTGGATTGAGCCAAAGGATGATTATCCAGTTTCTATGAGACTCTTGCTGGGAACAAATTCTCTGTCTCAGCTGTGTATAGTATGAGATAAATAACAGGCATTTGTGATGAGAGTCCCAGTGAGGTCAAACCATATTAGCAAAACTAGCAAGTGCTTTAGGCAATCACCGAAACCTTCCGGGAAAAATCATTTCACCCAGCCAAAGTGGCAGAGATTTGCAGTCAGCAGAAATTTTTCTCCTGACAGCTACTCTTTCTGTTCCCTGGTGGTTCTTATATACCTCCTATTTATGAAGAACAGTGGCATCCTGCAGATCATCTGTGAAAGTGAAAGTGAAGTCGCTCAGTCGTGTCCAACTCTTTGCGACCTGTGGACTGTAGCCCATCAAGCTCCTCCGTCCATGGGATTCTTCAGGCAAGAACACCTGAGTGGGTTGCCATTTCCTTCTCCAGGGGATCTTTCTGACCCAGGGATCAAACCCAGGTCTCCCACATTGCAGGCAGACGCTTTAACCTCTGCACCATCAGGGAAGACCTTAAATGCAAGAATACAGTCTCTCAGAAAACCTCCTATAGAGACACAGAACTTCAGATCCAAGTACTAACATCAAATATTTCAAGAGAGGAAAGGAAGCCAGGTTGAAAGAAGAAGGGGAAGGAGGTGGGAGAACAGGGGTGAAAGGGGTGGCCTTATAGATGTCTCCTGCCAGCTACAGATACCCAGGTGTTATGTGACTTTTCCCTGGGCCTCCAGAGAAGGGAGGACTGGAACTCGGCCCTACCAGAAATCAGACCAGACCAGAACCAGAATTCGAGTTCTCTGTCAAGAGGAGGTCGACCAGATTCCTTCATCCAGGACCAGGGGACTAGAAAAACAGGGAAGGATAGGAAGGGTTAAGGAGAGGAAAGAGAGAGGGAAAGTGAGAGAGGTCAATAAAGTCTCTTGTTCCTTACCGGTCGGGGCACTCTGGCCACTTGTCCGCATCAGGAGGAGACCAGGGACAAAAGGGTCCCAGTTGTGGCCGCTGGGTCTGGTCCATTGGCAGGCAAGCTGGCCCCTGAGTACCCCGAGTGGTCAGGATGTCAGTCTCAGTGAAGAAGAGTCCCACCAGAGTCACCATTTTTTGCAGGAAGGCGGACTCCTGCAACAGATCATCTGTACAGAGGGCTATTAGTTAATTTTTGTGATTGAGATGTGGTTGGTTAGTGCTGAGAACATGCCCTTCTCCTCTGTTTTCTAGGCAGCCAGTGTGCTTAGGCATTTATGCTGATCACAGTATCTGGACTCTTGGCAATGATGAGGCAAAAGTGATCAAAAAGTTTGCACATGATGTGGATGCATCAGACTCCATCTAGGAAGGCAAGTCCCATGCCGATATGACATCTATGTACTACAAAGTACCAAGGGTCTGCAAGAAGATCAGATCCCCTGATGGGCCCCAAGAAGAGAAAAAAGACACCAGGAAAAGCTCTCCTCTTTAGACTCTCCTGATAATCACTGCTCATTAGGGATAAAGATTGTTATAGTGACAAGACGGGTAAAAGGAGTTGAAAAGGAAATGGAGAAGAGACTTGATATACACTTTTAGAAAAGTGTATCACTGGAGAAGGGAATGGCAATCCACTTCACTATTCTTGCCTTGAGAACACAATGAACAGTATGAAAAGGCAAATGATAGGATACTGAAAGAGGAACTCCCCAGGTCAGAAAGTGTCCAATATGCTACTGGAGATCGTGGAGAAATAACTCCAGAAAGAAGGAAGGGATGGAGCCAAAGCAAAAACAATACCCAGTGGTGGATGTGACTGGTGACAGAGCAAGGTCTGATGCTGTAAAGAGCAGTATTGCATAGGAACCTAGAATGTTAGGTCCATGAATCAGGGCAAATTGGAAGTGGTCAAACAGCAGATGGCAAGAGTGAACATCGACATTCTAGGAATCAGCGAACTAAAATGGACTGGAATGGGTGAATTTAACTCAGATGACCATATTATCTACTACTGTGGGCAGGAATCCCTCAGAAGAAATGGAGTAGCCATCATGGTCAACAAAAGAGTCCAAAATGCAGTACTTGGATGCAATCTCAAAAATGACAGAATGATCTCTGTTCGTTTCCAAGGCAAACCATTCAGTTTCACAGTAATTCAAGCCTATGCCCCAACCAGTAATGCTGAAGAAGCTGAACGGTTCTATGAAGACCTACAAGACCTTCTAGAACTAAAACCCAAAAAAGATGTCCTTTTCATTATAGGGGACTGGAATGCAAAAGTAGGAACCCAAGAAACACCTGGAGTAACAGGCAAATTTGGTCTTGGAATATGGAATGAAGCAGGGCAAAGGCTAATAAATAGAGTTTTGCCAAGAGAATGCACTGGTCACAGCAAACACCCTCTTCCAACAACATAAGAGAAGATTCTACACATGGACCTCACCAGATGGTCAACACCAAAATCAGATTGATTATATTCTTTGCAGCCAAAGATGGAGAAGTTCTATATAGTCAACAAGAACAAGACCAGGAGCTGACTGTGGCTCAGATCATGAACTCCTTATTACCAAATTCAGACTCAAATTGAAGAAAGTAAGGAAAACCGCTAGACCATTCATGTATGACCTAAATCAAATCCCTTATGATTATACAGTGGAAGTGAGAAATAGGTTTAAGGGACTAGATCTGATAGACAGAGTGCCTGACGAACTATGGGTGGAGGTTTGTGACACTGTACAGGAGACAGGGATCAAGACCATCCCCAAGAAAAAGAAATGCAAAAAACCAAAATGGCTGTCTGAGGAGGCCTTACAAATAGCTGTGAAAAGAAGAGAAGTGAAAAGCAAAGGAGAAAAGGAAAGATATAAGCATCTGAATGCAGAGTTCCAAAGAAAAGCAAGAAGAGATAAGAAAGCCTTCTTCAGAGATCAATGCAAAGAAANAAAAGAAATGCAAAAAACCAAAATGGCTGTCTGAGGAGGCCTTACAAATAGCTGTGAAAAGAAGAGAAGTGAAAAGCAAAGGAGAAAAGTAAAGATATAAGCATCTGAATGCAGAGTTCCAAAGAAAAGCAAGAAGAGATAAGAAAGCCTTCTTCAGAGATCAATGCAAAGAAATAGAGGAAGACAACAGAATGGGAAAGACTAGAGATCTCTTCAAGAAAATTAGAGATACAAAGGGAACATTTCATGCAAAGATGGGCTTGATAATGGACAGAAATGGTATGGACCTAACAGAAGCAGAAGATATTAAGAAGAGGTGACAAGAATACACAGAAGAGCTGTTCAAAAAAGAACTTCATGATCCAGATAATCATGATGGTGTGATCACTCTCCTAGAGCCAGACATCCTGGAGTGTGAAGTCAAGTGGGCCTTAGAAAGCATCACTACAAAGAAAGCTAGAGGAGGTGATGGAATTCCAGTTGAGCTATTTCAAATCGTGAAAGAAGATGCTGTGAAAGTGCTGCACTCAATATGCCAGCAAATTTGGAAAACTCAGCAGTGGCCACAGGACTGGAAAAGGTCAGTTTTCATTCCAATCCCAAAGAAAGGCAATGCCAAAGAATGCTCAAACTACTGCACA
>SJYT01040569.1:17337-28438 GCA_006410635.1 Cephalophus harveyi
TGGAACCTATTATACAGAGTGAAGTAAGCCAGAAAGAAAAACACCAATACAGTATACTGACACATATATATGGAATATAGAAAGATGGCAGTGATGGCCCTGTATGTGAGACAGCAAAAGAGACACAAATGTATAGAAAGGACTTTTGGACTCTATGGGAGAGGAAGAGGGTGGGATGATTTGGGAGAATGGCATTGAAACATGTAAACTAACATGTAAGAACGAAGCACAAGCCTATGTTCGATACAGGATACAGGATGCTTGGAGCTGGTGCACAGGGATAAGCCAGAGAGATGATGTGGGGTGGGAGGTGGGAGGGGGATTTGGGATTGGAAGCTAATATACACCCATGGTGGATTCATGTCAATGTATGGCAAAACCAATACGGTATTTAAAGTAAAATAAAGTAAAAATAAAATTTAAAATAAATAAATAAATAAAGGAGATCAGTCCTGGGTGTTCACTGGAAGGACTGATGCTGTAGCTGAAACTCCAATACTTTGGCCACCTCATGTGAAAAGCTGACTCACTGGAAAAGACCCTGATGCTGGGAAGGATTGGGGGCAGGAGGAGAAGGGGATGACAGAAGATGAGATGGCTGGATGGCACCACTGACTTGATGGACATGAGTTTTGGTGAACTCCAGGAGTTGGTGATGGACAGGGAGGCCTGGCGACTCCAATACTTTGGCCACCTCATGTGAAAAGCTGACTCACTGGAAAAGACCCTGATGCTGGGAAGGATTGGGGGCAGGAGGAGAAGGGGATGACAGAAGATGAGATGGCTGGATGGCACCACTGACTTGATGGACATGAGTTTTGGTGAACTCCAGGAGTTGGTGATGGACAGGGAGGCCTGGCGTGCTGTGATTCATGGGGTCACAAAGAGTTGGACATGACTGAGTGACTGAACTGAACTGAACTGAGAAACCCAAGTTGCCTACTCTCTTGGTTCCAATATGCATCATAAAATTAGTAAGGTTTCCTTCAATATAGCAAGTTATATCTGCCTCTGGTTTTGCTACATACAGTATCCTAGAAACCCGAAATACCATAGTTATCGGATCTGAGATGGAGAAGCAACGTACAATTAACAGCTTATTACTGTAACTCAGTCATGAGGAAGCAGATGGCTTGAGTAAACCTAACTTTACTTTAGATATTTCAGTGAGGGTTGGTGGGAGTGGAGAGAGGCAGAAATGGGGTTAAAATGGTTAAAGTGACCCTCTAAATCTAGAAAGCTAATTACCTTGACAGATGTCAGTAAGAATGAATTGACATGTTCTGTTCAGTTCAGTTCAGTTGATCAGTCATGTCCAACTCTTTGCGACCTCATGGACTGCAGCATGACAGGCCTCCCTGTCCATCACCGATTCCCGGAGTTCACCCAAACTCATGTCCATTGGTCGTTGATGCCATCCAACCATCTCATCCTCTGTCGGCCCCTTCTTCTCCTCCCTTCAATCTTTTCCAGCATCAGGGTCTTTTCAAATGAGTCAGCTCTTTGCATCGGGTGGCCAAAGTATTGGAGTTTCAGCTTCAATATCAGTCCTTCCAATGAACACTCAGGACTGATCTCCTTTAGGATACACTGGTTGGATCTCCTTGCAGTCCAAGGGACTCTCAAGAGTCTTCTCCAACACCACAGTTCAAAAGCATCAACTCTTCAGTGCTCAGCTTTCTTTATAGTCCAATTCTCACATTCATACACGACTACTGGAAAAACCATAGCCTTGACTAGAGTGACCCTCTAAGTCTAGAAAGCTAATTACCTTGACAGATGTCAGTATGAATAAATTGACATGTTATATATGTTTAAATAACAATGATAATTTATTAAATCATACAGATTCGAGGCTTTCTGCATCTCCCTAATACCAAACTTAGCCAGTCTTTCACAGACTACAACATTTCACATAAATTTATCAGTGGGTTTATATCAAGATGGCCTTAGGCTCTTAATTATTTGATGCTGATGGTTACTGCCATGCATCAAGACAACTTTAAACGTGAACTCAACTTCCAAGATGCAGGACAACTGCCTACAAATGGTTTAAGACCATTTGGAATCTTAATATCACTCAATAAGCATTCTTGTCCTCCCTGCCAACAAACTCATGGTTATCTTGTAATCCTCAGCACTACCTATGACTTTTTAAAGACACTTCTCTATAATGACTAAAAAATAGCTAATATCATCTCCAGTGAGCTCCCACTTATAGCATATTTATGAAAGGATCAAATGTCAGTTGAAAGAATGTCTGAATTGGAATGAATACGATACAGAAAGGAGTGAGTAAAACTTTACTTAGCCTCAGTATCTGAAAGCAAATCCCCACACTGACTCCTTACTTCTCTCTGACCAGAAAATAAGAAAGAGGTTGAAATAGCAGCAAATGACTTTCTGCAGGTCTATTTGTTAGGCCTCATATGACTGCAAAATTCAGTTTAGTCACACAGTAATGTCTGACTTTTTGCGACCTCATGGACTGCAGCATGTCAGGGCTCCCTATCCATCACCAACGCCCCGAGCTTACTCAAACTCATGTCCATTCAGTCAGTGATGCAATCCAACCAACTTATCCTCTGTTGTCCCCTTCTCCTCCTGCCTTCAATCCTTCCCAGCATCAGGGTCTTTTTGAATGAGTCAGTTCCCCACATCAGCTGGCCAAAGTATTGGAGTTTCAGCTTCAGCATCAGTCCTTCCAATGAATATTCAGGACTGATTTCATTTAGGATGGACTGGCTGGATCCTCTTGGTGTCCAAGGGACTCTTAAGAGTCTNCTTATACACTTCAATCCTTCCCAGCATCAGGGTCTTTTTGAATGAGTCAGTTCCCCACATCAGCTGGCCAAAGTATTGGAGTTTCAGCTTCAGCATCAGTCCTTCCAATGAATATTCAGGACTGATTTCATTTAGGATGGACTGGCTGGATCCTCTTGGTGTCCAAGGGACTCTTAAGAGTCTTTTCCAACACCACAGTTCAAAAGCACCAATTCTTTGGCACTCAGCTTTCTTTATAGTCCAGTTCTCACATCCATACATGACTACTGGGAAAACCATAGCTTTGACTAGATGGACCTTTTTTTGGCAAAATAATGTCTCTGCTTTCTAATATGCTGTCTAGCTTGGGCACAGCTTTCCTTCCAAGGAGTAAGCGTCTTTTAATTTCATGGCTGCAGTCACCATCTGCAGTGATTTTGGAGCCCAAAAAATAAAATGTCTCACTGTTTCCCCATCTATTTGCCATGAAGTGATGGGACCAGGTGCCCTGATCTTCGTTTTCTGAATGCTGAGTTTTAAGCCAACTTTATCACTCTCCTCTTTCACTTGCATCATGAGGCTCTTTAGTTCCTCTTCACTTTCTGCCATAAGGGTGGTGTCATCTGCATATCTGAGGTTACTGATATTTCTCCCAGCAATCTTGATTCCAGCTTGTGCTTCATACAGTCCAGCATTTCACATGATGTGCTCTGCATATAAGTTAAATAAGCAGGGTGACAATATACAGCCTTGACGTACTCCATTTCCTATTTGGAACCAGTCTGTTCCATATCCAGTGCTAACTGTTGCTTCTTGATCTGCAAATAGATTTCTCAGGAAGCAGGTCAGGTGGTCTGGTATTCCCATGTCTTCAAGAATTTTCCACGGTTTGTTGTGATCAACACAGTCAAAGGCTTTGGCATAGTCAATAACGCAGAAATAGATGTTTTTCTGGAACTCTCTCGCTTTTTTGATGATCTAACAGATGTTTACAATTTGTTCTCTGGTTCCTCTGCCTTTTCTAAATCCAGCTGAGCATCTGGAAGTTCACGGTTCATGTACTGTTGAAGCCTGGCTTGGAGAATTTTGAGCATTACTTTACGAGCGTGTGAGATGAGCGCAATTGTGCAGTAGTGTGAGCATTCTTTGGCATTGCCTTTC
This sequence comes from Cephalophus harveyi, assembly GCA_006410635.1. Classification (NCBI taxonomy): domain Eukaryota; kingdom Metazoa; phylum Chordata; class Mammalia; order Artiodactyla; family Bovidae; genus Cephalophus; species Cephalophus harveyi. Next base: position 21,262 of record SJYT01040569.1, read on the forward strand.
CTTGGGATTTGAATGAAAACTGACATTTTCCAGTCCTGTGGCTGCGGGGGACTGCCCCTGAGGGGTTAAGTCCTGGGAGCTACTCAAGCGTTATCGCAGGGTCCCATGGCTTGTCCTGGGCTTCAGCCCAGGCATGTCCTGAGCTCTCTGTCCCGCCACCCCGAAGAATGTGTTTACGACCTTGTGGCTCCAGGTGTCTGGTGTTTATCGCACTTCAAGGACGTAGGAGATGTGTTCTGCACACAATGGTGAAGGTCTGGTGATTGATTATTGTAGTCAAAATAAATGACATAAGTCATGAATGTTATCCTATATATACTGCATACCTAATAAAGTCGGTATCAGACAATGCGTAAGGAAGCGGTCTGATCCTCTCAACCCCATCTTTCTGTCTCCTTGTCTTTTCTTAGCGGGCATTCTCCTTCGCATCCTCCCCACAGGTGTTGCTGCCTGACTGTGCTGGCCGCGGCATGTGGCCACTGCTGAGTTTTCCAAATTTGCTGGCATATTGAGTGCAGCACTGTAACACCATCAACTTTTCGGATTTGAAATAGCTCAACTGGAACTCCATCATCTTCACTAGCTTTGTTTGTTGTGATGCTTCCTAAAGCTCAGGTGACTTCACATTCCAGGATGTCTCACTCTAGGTGAGTGATCACACCATCGTGATTATCCGGGTCATGAAGATATTTTTGTATAATTCTTCTGTGTATTCTTGCCACCTCTTCTTAATATCTTCTGCTTCTGTTAGGTCCATACCACTTCTGTCCTTTATTGAGCCCATCTTTGCAAGAAAAGTTCCCTTGGTGTCTCTAATTTTCTTGAAGAGATCTCTAGTATTTCCCATTCTATTGCTTTCCTCTATTTCTTTGCACTGATCACTAAGGAAGGCTTTCTTATCTCTCCTTGCTCTTCTTTGGAACTCTGCATTCAAATGGGCATATCTTTCGTTTTATCCTTTGCTTTTCACTTCTCTTCTTTTCACAGCTATTTGTAAGGCCTCCTAAGAGAACCATTTTGCCTTTTTCCATTTCTTTTTCTTGGGGATGGTCTTGATTACTGCCTCCTGTGCAATATATTGAACTTCTGTCCATAGTTCTTCAGGCACTCTGTCTGTCAGATCTAATCCCTTGAATCTATTTGTCACTCCCACTGTATAATCATAAGTGATTTGTTTTAGGTCATATCTGAATGGTCTAAGGGTTTTCCCTATTTTCTTCAATTTAAGTCTTAATTTGGCACTAAGGAGTTCATGATCTGAGCCATAGTCAGTTCCCAGTCTTGTTTTTGCTGGCTGTGTAGAGCTTCTCCATCTTTAGCTGCAAAGAATATAATAAATCTGGTTTCAGTATTGACCATCTGGTGATGTCCATGTGAAGAGTCTTCTCTTGTGTTGTTGGAAGAGGGTATTTGCTAGGACCAGTGCATTCTCTTGGCAAAACTGTGTTAGTCTTTGCCCTGCTTCATTCTGTACTCCAAAGCCAAATTTGCCTGTCACTCCAGGTATCTCTGGACTTCCTACTTTTGCATTTCATTCCCCCATAATAAAAAGGACATCTTTTTTGGGTGTTAGTTCTAGAAGGTCTTGTAGGTCTTCAAAGAACCATTCAACTTCAGCTTCTTCAGCATCACTGGTTGGGGCATAGACTTGGATTACTGTGATATTGAATGGTTTGCCTTGGAAACAAACAGAGATCATTTTGTCATTTTTGAGATTGCATCCAAGTACTGCATGTTGGAATCTTTTGTTGATTATGAGGGGTACTCCATTTCTTTTAAGGGATTCTTGCCCACAGTAGTAGATATAATGGTCATCTGAGTTAAATTCACCCATTCCAGTCCATTTTAGTTCACTGATTCCTCAAATGTCGATGTTCACTCTTAACATCTCCTGTTTGACCACTTCCAATTTGCCTTGATTCATGGACCTAACATTCCAGGTTCCTATGCAACACTGCTTTTTACAGCTTCGGACTTTACTTCCATCTCCCGTCACATCCAAACTGATTGTTGTATTTGCTTTGGCTCCATCTCTTCATTCTTTCTGGAGTTATTTCCCTACAAAAAGATATCCTTTTCATTATAGGGGACTGGAATGCAAAAGTAGGAAGTCAAGAAACACCTGGAGTAACAGGCAAATTTGGCCTTGGAATGCGAAATGAAGCAGGACAAAGACTAATAGAGTTTTGCCAAGAAAATGCACTGGTCATAGCAAACACCCTCTTCCAACAACACAAGAGAAGACTCTATGTTGGGGGCCAGTGTGAGGAATCCCACCCGTGACAAGGTCATGCGGAAGGAAGCCTGACAAACGCAAGGACATGATCAGGTTTCAGGGCTTCCCCGTGGAATCTCCTGAGCATCCACCCAACAAAATATAAGAATCTGCCGGCTTTTGTACTCTGCTTTTCCACTCTTCTGATATTCTCTGGAAAAAGTCAAGTCAGGGCTTTAGTCTTCCGCATTTGAAAGGGATGTTTCAGTTAAACACCCTCTGATAACTCTCTAGCTTGCCTAACAGGTTCCCCAGACCTCTTACAGCTTGTGAATTGCTTACAACCCCCAACTGCGAGAGGCACAAAGCTTAAAAGCATCTTAAAGATACAAAACCTTTTCTAAAGAGTTAAAAATTACATTGGTGACGGTTTTCACTGTTGACTCAATGACTGCTGCCAGACCTCCATATTCTTTATCTTTTAGGCACCTGGGAGGATATTAATCAATGTAAATGGGATATGGAAAAGGACAGATAGTAGTTTTGATGTTAGCAACACTAGACTTTTGAGTTAATTACTTTTCTTTGTTATATATCACTGCACTCCTCTTGTGTCCTTGCTATGGAAGAATGTAACTTTATTTAGTGCTTTCTGAGAGTGGCACCACACTTTGAAGCTTGTGAATTGCTTACAGCCCCCAACTGCGAGAGGCACAAGGCTTATAAGCATCTTAAAGATACAAAACCTTTTCTAAAGAGTTAAAAATTACATTGGTGACAGTTTTCACTGTTGACTCAATGACTGCTGCCAGACCTCCATATTCTTTATCTTTAAGGCACCTGGGAGGATGTTAATCAATGTAAACGGGATATGGGAAGAGATATATAGTAGTTTTGATGTTAGCAACACTAGACTTTTGAGTTAATTACTTTTCTTTGTTATATATCACTGCACTCCCCTTGTGTCCTTGCTATGTAAGAATGTAACTTTATTTCCTGCTTTCTGAGAGTGGCACCAGACTTTGGGAAGATCAACACAAATAAGTCTTCTGGTTGACAAACCCTTATCAGGAAAAAGGTTGTAAAATGTTAATTGGCCCTTTTGGCTAGAAGATAATGTAAATCACCTAAGACTTGTGTATACAATTAGGTATGCAGAGAAAAAAGCCTGGTTTTGATAAGAGTCAGGGCTGCTGACGCCACATAATTTTGTATTACCCATTGATCTCTATGTACAATCAAGGGTATATAAGGAAATTCTAGACAATAGAGGATGGAATCAGTCGCTGGACTGGTTTCCCCCGTGTCTCCTCTTCCTACTTTAATTTCAGGCTGAATTCCCATCTGGAGCGGGCGGCTCATCATGTCTACTTACTTGCCCTGGCTTTTAAGATCTGTGAGAGAGAGAGCCCAAGGCGGGGCACTCTCCGATATTCAAACGGGCGCCGGTGGCCTAACATAGATGGTGCAACCTCCTTGTCCGGAGTTTTATTAGTTTAGCTCGTAAACCAAGTTATTCAGCCTCTTTTCTCCACTTAATTTTCCTACTATACTATCTCTTTCTAATCTAATCTTATATTAATAAATAAATAAATAAGTTTTCCTCGCCGACGCCATCCACCCTTCGAATCACCCTGGATCCACCGGGGCTGGACCCCGGCAGTTATTATCCATCCACCCATCGTATTGGTTCCATTCCTCTGGAGAATCCTATTACACTAAGGAACACCAAAGATTGACAAACGATTAGAAGCTAGAAGAAAGGTCTGGAATAGATTCTACCTCACAGCTCTCAAAAGGAACCAAAATTGCCAACCCCTTTATCTCCAATTTATAGTCTCCAGACTATGAGACAATAAATTTCTGTTGTTTAATCTACTGAGTTTGTGGTAAATTAGTACGCCCTTTGACACTAAAAATTACAGAAAAGAATTTTAAAACCAGCTTGATATTTTCCCCTTGTAAAAAATGACATTTCCAGTTTGAGCAAACTCTGGGGGATGGTGAAGGACAGGGAAGCCTGGTGTGCTGCAGTCCAGGGGGTCGCAAAGAGTCAGACATGACCGAGCGACTAAACAACAACAATGAACCAGGAAGAAGACTGTCACCTGACCATGATCTTGGACTTCCAACCTCTAAAAGTGTTAAAAATAAATAAAAATAAATTCAGCTGTTTATAAGCTTTCCAATGTGTGATATTTTATCATAGCAGCCTGAATGGAGTAAGACAGTCACCAAGCAGACAAAGGAACTCTATCATTGGCCTCCTGCTCATTAACCATCATACTTATCGTTTTAAGCCATTCCCAGTTCCCCAGACACCTCATGGTCTCTTTCTGTCTTGACCTTAATCACTTTGCATGAGCTGTCCTTCGTCAGTACTAATCATTACTTAGACTCTAGGGTAATGATTAATTTAAACATGTGTACTCTAGCAGCAGTAAATACCAAGATTCAAAAACAACTACTACTAACAAGCTGTACCTTAGGGCAAGATACTATACTTATTTAAACACTTTTTCCTGCTGTAATACAGAGTAGGTAACAGGACTGAACTCATAGCTTAGCTATGAGAATCTAATGAGGTAATTCATGTAAAGACTTTCAAGAGCTTGGAAATGAAATTAATTTCCTCCAATTTAATACAAGGATCCTGATCCTATCTCTCTGTTTTCAGTAGTGTATAACCTAATGCAGTGGGAGCTGTTTTGTCACAGCAGTGGAGTCTTTAGTCTAGAAACAACAAATAAACACATAATTGAATTGCGTTCTACTTTCTTCCTGCACAACATTGTGAAGAATATTTAGCATTAGTCAAATAACAAGAGAAATCTATTTTTTTCTTTTAAAATAATAGACTAGATATAAATTGTAAAACATCATTATTCTAAATTTGGCTATTTCAGAGGAGCCTGGTGGGCTACAGTCCATGGGGTTGTGAAGAGTTAGACACAACTGAGCCACTAACATTAAGCTAAATATCATAGAGACAAAGATAAAAGTGACAGAGACAAAGAGAGACTAAGATGCACTTTGTTGGGAAGATAAAATCAGTGTCAGAAACAGGCTGGAAGAGAATGAAGTCCATTATATCAACCCATTATCACACTAATAAAAATCATGAAGCTGTTAATAGTAAGCAGCAGCACAGCAACCTAAATGCCTAACTAAAAAGAAAAGCCAGAATATCTGGATAGTAGATTTAAACTACATTTGTCAAACAATGTTACAAACAAATAAGAAAACATGTTTATTGAAACTGACATGACTCTCTGATGCTACTTCATTTCTATGGTAACAACAGAGGAGAAACATAGTAAAAAAAAAAAAAATGTGACTCCACAGCCTCTTGTGCTCATCGGAGCAAACATAGAAAAGAAAAAAACTTTTCTACCGAAAAAGCTTGATCATTAAAAATTATGATATAAAGCATTACCATATACACTATGGGTTTAATATGAAATAAGTAATTCCATTCAGAAGAATTGTATCATCCTGACATGAAAACATATTGAAAGAAAAAAATCAAAAATTTTATTAACATAATGTAATGATTTTGACCACTACACCGGCTGCATTATTTTAGTATTTCTAGCCATCAGGCAGTGAATCTCCACTAGACAAAAGCAGAAGAAAGTGAATAAAGGAAATATCTTGACAGAAATTGTGTCTGGCTACTTTATCAGAGGGGCTTCCCTGGGGACTCAGACGGTAAAGAATCAGCCTGCAGTGCAGACCGGGTTCCATCGCTGGATCGGGAAGATCTGAATAGAATGGCAATCCACTCCAACATTCTTGCCTGGAGAATTCTATGGAGCTTGGCAGGCCACAGTCTGTGGGGTCTCAAAGAGTCAGACATGACTGAGTGACTAACACTTTCACTTCATCATAAGATGTAGTATTTTTTGTGAGTTTTGAGAATTACTGTTGTGTATTCGTTAGATATGATTTCAAACCCACTTGTTTTGATCTAAGAATGAAGCTGTTTTGCTCTGAGAGTGAAGTTGTTCACATTGAGGAAGCTGTGTCAGGATGTTATCATTGGTATCTGTGTTAGTCACTCAGTCATGTCCCACTCTGCGACCCCATGGACTGTAAGCCAGGCTCTTCAGTCCATGGAATTCTCAAGCGTACATTAATTCCGCTATTGACTGGCACTGCTGGGTGTTTATCCGTAAGAACACGAGGAGCGACTATGACTGGAGAACATTTAAGCCTTAAATACCAAGAGATGTGAACAGTATCTCCAGAGTGTTCGGTCTGGGCAAGGCAGCTCTTTGCAGATCTAAATAATTCTCTGAAGACTTTGTGTTGAGGGGTGGGTAAGAGTGGAGTAGGGGTGAAGATAAGCTCCCACCTGGATGAAATGACTCTGCCTGCCTGCAGCATCCTAAGGAGATCGCTTTGGCTGCCAATATAGGTGTCTTCCTTTCCTAGCAACGTGCCCTGTCCTTCAGCATAGCTTCTACCTTCCTTAGCAACGTGATCTAGCAACATTTTGCCCTGGCAGCTGGGCATCTGCTTGTGGTCAACTAAGCCCACTCTCTGGAGGGCCTGCTGTAGAAAGGTGCAGCTCAACTAAATTTGGACTTTATCCGTCTCCTTGTCCGGAACCATAGTGTCATTACTCCACTATTGATTTAAACTATTTTATTTCTTTATTGGCTTTTTAAGAGACATTATCCTGTATGCTATTGGATTGTGAAATTGCTCTATCTCCCGCAGTGAACCTGTGTTACATAAATTGTCAAAGACAATCTCAGTCTCTGAGCATAATTTGCTGCCTAGAAACAAAACAAAACAATTATGTTTTCCCCAAGCATACATGTTCTCAACAAAAATGGCAATGTTTTTCAAAGATAACTTTCATTTCAAAGGTACATATTTCAGAGACTAGTTTTACTGTTTTAATGAAAAATTAAATCTGTAACAAAAATAAATATTTTGGTTCTTAATTTATAA
>SJYT01040569.1:34924-53961 GCA_006410635.1 Cephalophus harveyi
GTCCAACTCTCACATCCATACATGACCACAGGAAAAACCATAGCCTTGACTAGACGGACCTTAGTCGGCAAAGTAATGTCTCTGTTTTGAAAATGCTATCTAGGTTGGACATAACTTTTCTTCCAAGGAGTAAGCGTCTTTAATTTCATGGCTGCAGTCACTAGTCCACCTGATAAACTCCAACCCTACAAGTTGGGGACGGTATGAGACTGTCATTTGCTTTATAGAGAAGTGATGTGGCGCACAGGTTCTAGAAACAGGCTTGGTTACCTCCAGTCCCAGGTTTAGTGTCATGACGTGGGTTCTCACAGGCTGCAAGAGGGCTAATTGTGAGGACAGGACTCTGGTGGTGGTGGTGGTGTTTTTTGTTTTTGTGTTTATAGTGCTTTCCTAAGAGTCTAGCATGAGTATTATGAAGAAATTTGATATATTCCTACACTGGTGACCCTACTGTGGTCAATTTCATGTGACAACTGAAGAAACTGAGGCAAGGAGGTCTGTGAGATGGACCCAGGTCACACACACCTTTCTTTGAGAGGCTCTGTCTTCTAGATTTCCTCCCATCTCATATAGAGTCATGGAAAGAGACTAAAATAGTGTGTTCAGTGTCTAAAAGAAACTGAAGAGGGATGAGAGCTATTATTAGTGTTACAGTATTTTATTAACAAAAAGGTAGCAAACTGTCTTTTTCTTCAGGTATTGCCTTCTTGGAATATTCAAGGCAAGTAGATCAGGAGAGATTGTTGATTAAGTTAAACACATAAAAATAGATTCTGCATATGCTTCTAATAATTAGGAAATATAATAGAAATAAAATATTCTATTCAAATTGTATCAAGCAGTGTAAAACATCTACAAATATAATTAACTTTTTAAAAAACATAGGAAAAACATACATGAAAATTTTTATGAACTTCCTATGTGGACACTTTATAATATCTGTCTCTTATACACATCTAGATGTGTATAAGAGACAGCACATAAGAGATTGCTTTGAGCAGGGTGACAATATACAGCCTTGACGTACTCCTTTTCCTATTTGGAACCAGTCTGTTGTTCCATGTCCAGTTCTAACTGTTGCTTCCTGACCTGCATACAGATTTCTCAAGAGGCAGGTTAGGTGGTCTGTTAGGTGGTCTGGTGTTTAGTTTTGATAAAACAATTCTGGATTTTCCACACTATGATTTTCTACTCATGGTTCCTTCGCTTACCCTCAGAAAGGTAAGAAAACTTGGAAAAACTGATAATAAATTTGGTACTTTACCCAATTTAAAGCTTAGTATTTCTCATACTTTCCCCTCACATAGAAAAATATAATGCATTTATCTTAAAACAGCCTTGAATGATTAACTATAAATTTCAAATAATTTTACTAAATGAATTGAATTCTAAGTGTTGTTTGTCTCAAGGATTTAATAAACATCAAAGACTTACATTTTTAGGGGAATATGGTTTTAATACTTTAATTTCATTTACTGAAGAGGACAAACATCATACAAATTCACTGAAATGTTTTGCTTGTGTTAGCTACAGGCTGCCCTTTTAACTCATTTGCAGTCTACACTCTTTTCAGATAGCATGCTATAAGAGCCCCCTTTATGATTCTCTCATCTCCAATAGTCACCTTTTGAATCCATGTTCTTAATTTATGACATGTTGCTTTTTTTTTTTTCTTAATCCTTTGATGCTATAATGATGCCATCATCTTCTGAGCTCATTAAGGTCCCACACAGGATTATATGTGTTGCAAAGACATCTTTATCTTTCAGAGCAGTTTGGAAACCTGCAGGGGTGTGGAATTACCACAGATGGACTGTTATGCAAAACTAAGTATATCAAGCCTCCAAAACTGAAAAGGGAAAGTATTCTGGGATGTAAAAGAAACATATGTTGCAGCCGTAGATATTGTTTAATGGAGGTGAGATCTACACACTGATTGTTTTCTATTAGCAACTTAGAGGTGGATGACCATAAAGACTTATGTATGACTCTAAGAGGCCTGAAAGAACCATGTGGGTAATTTACTTGATTAGAGAACTTCTATTCTCAAAGGAGATAACATAGAGATCAGAATCAGCCAATGCTTGATTGAAAGAGGAATACAAATGAGGGAAAATTGATAATTATAATGCTGAGCATACTGGAAAACAATCCATCAGATGAAAGAGTAGCCTATCCAAATATTCCAGTTACCCTGAATCATGATCTTCTAAATGGAATAATCTGATTTCAAAGTAGGCAATAAGAAAAGCAACCTGGATTCCACAGCTCTCAATTTCTACATACTCTTTCCAACTGTAAGTATATTTTTTATTCTTAGTATATTACTCACTAGGAATAGTTTATTTTCAGAAGTTCAAACTTACAGGGTAACTGAATTGGAAACTGAAAAGCGGAAATGTTACCCATGACTAGTATATAGTTTAGAGTGGCGTATGAAGACTCAACTATATAATGGAAAGAAATGGTGAGAATGAAAGAAGAGTGAGTTTCATAACTCCATACTTAGTTCTGGTACTAAGTTCATCAGTTACTTCCCTGGTGGCTCAGACGGTAAAGCGTCTGTCTACAATGCAGGAGACTTGGGTTTGATCCCTGGGTCGGGAAGATCCCCTGGAGAAGGAAATGGCAATCCACTCCAGTAATATTGCCTGGAAAATCCCGTGGACAGAGGAGCCTGGTAGGCTACAGTCCAAGGGGTCACAAAGAGTCAGACACGACTGAGTGACTTCACTTTCACTTAGTCAATGTTAATAATAAAGTCGATAATAGAACATTATCAATGACACATCCATTTTAAACAGACATAGTACAGCAAGAAAAAAAAATAGATCTTCAGAAGAGTCCAGTCAGAAGAAATGTTCAGTGTTACAAAAATTATATTTGTATATGTATATTTGTTATCAGTGTCTAACTTTCTGGGTAAGTTACTTTTCTAGGGTCAAATAAAGACATGGTAAAGGAAGCATAGAATTTATTGCCCTCAAATTTCCCAAAGCACAGAAATTATTGCCCTCAAATTCCCATCTGTTGCCTAGCTACTGTATCTTGTGTTTGTAATACCTTAAATACAAGTATTCTATAGTATAAAAATGAGAATCATAACATTTCTTTCTTTTGAATTTTGTGAGATAAAACATACATATTTTTTACCAGGATTGGTTATTGTGATAGAAAGTTGTTCTGGGGTTAAAATATTAGGCATGATTTGTTAAATCCTATGAAAAAAGATATTTTAGTTTTGTGAAAGAATGGTAGCAAGATTAAGAATGTAAATAAAAAGAAGAAGAAATTAAAGGAAGTGTAGTTCTATATAACTCAAGAGAACCATGGGAAAAATACCAAAGGCTACTGGGAAAGTAAGTACATTCAGAAAGCAAATTGTATGTGTGTGAGTATGTGCTTGTGTTTGTGTGTGTGTGTGAGAGATATCTCTGTGCATGCTTTCTTTTAGCCGGCCACTAATCTACAAATATCTGTGAGAAGAAGAGAGGTGAAAAGCAAAGGAGAAAAGGAAACATATAAGTATCTGCATGCAGAGTTCCAGAGAATAGCAAGAAGAGATAAGAAAGCCTTCTTCAGCAATCAATGCAAAGAAATAGAGGAAAACAACAGAATGGGAAAGACTAGAGATCTCTTCAAGAAAATTAGAGATACCAAGGGAACATTTCATGCAAAGATGGGCTCGATAAAGGACAGAAATGGTCTGGACCTAACAGAAGCAGAAGATATTAAGAAGAGGTGGCAAGAATACATGGAAGAACTGTACAAAAAAGATCTTCACGACCCAGATAATCATGATGATGTGATCACTCATCTAGAGCCAGACATCTTGGAATGTGAAGTCAAGTGGGCCTTAGAAAGAATCACTACGAACAAAGCTAGTGGAGGTGATGGAATTCCAGTTGAGCTGTTTCAAATCCTGAAAGATGATGCTGTGAAAGTGCTGCACTCAATCTGCCAGCAAATTTGGAAAACTCAGCAGTGGCCACAGGACTGGAAAAGGTCAGTTTTCATTCCAATTCCAAAGAAAGGCAATGCCAAAGAATGCTCAGGAAGGGGTACAGAGTAGTCCTCACTGGGCTGGGGATTCATCTCTGAAGCTTTGAAATAAATCCAACCTGGAGAATTGAGTCAGATAACAACTGCAGGCCAGGAGTGAGTTTGACAGTAGCTCTTTGGAGATACTGTCTTCAGCAAAGAACTGGGACTAATGGTTAAGAGCTTGAACTTTACAACAAAATATACCTATTTTTTACTAGCTGTGTGACTGGGAAATGTGAGAAGCAATGAATGTTCCTTCAGTTTCCTCATCATCACCTCATCTCACCTCTGGTTTCAACCTCTGAAGCCTGAAAACCTTTCTCTTCACATCTCTTATCTGCATTCCAGACTCAAATGTGTTCTAAACAGGATCCACAAGCACCTCAAACTCAAGTCCACACCTGACTGATGAATTTCCCCCATAGGCCAATCTTCCCCTAGCCTCTCATGGATAAAGGGCGCCACTTTCTCCACAGTCACTCAAATCCTGGGGAGCATCTTCCTCTCCTTCAACCTTACCTTTACCATTCAAATCAGTTTAGGTTGTACTCTGTCAATCTTACCCAATAAGTAGCTCACAGATCCATTTATTCCTCTTCCCAAATACTTCCAAGCCTAGATCTCCATACTTAACTTCTCAAATTCAACCCACCCCAGAGTCCACAGAGAGAACTACTGAAATCATCTATTTGATCATTTCTATTGGAAGGAATGATGCTGAAGCTGAAACTCCAGTACTTTGGCCACCTCATGTGAAGAGTTGACTCATTGGAAAAGACTCTGATGCTGGGAGGGATTGGGGGCAGGAGGAGAAGGGGACGATAGAGGATGAGATGGCTGGATGGCATCACTGATTCAATGGACGTGAGTCTGAGTGAATTGCGGGAGTTGGTGATGGACAGGGAGGCCTGGTGTGCTGAGATTTATGGGGTCGCAAGGAGTCGGACATGACTGAGCGACTGAACTGAACTGAACTGATCCTGCCTACAGCCTTTTGTTGGCTTATGGAGTAGAATCTAGTCTTCTTGGCTTCTATACAAGACCCTTCCTGGCTTGTTCTTTGCTATCCCTCCAGTGTCATCTCTTGAAGACTCCTATTCCTCACTTTGGGTTCCTTTGGGGGAAATAAAGGCATGAGTCTAACCCCGAGTGTTTTGTAAAATAGAATAAAAAAGGTTGGACTTTTCCAACTAGATTTTTTTTTAATTACAAAAGTACAATAACCAGATTTTTCCAGTAGTCACATATGGATGAGACAGTTGGACTGTAAAGACAGCTGAGCACTAAAGAATTGATGTTTTTAAACTGTGGTGTTGGAGAAGACTCTTGAAAGTCCCTTGGACTGCAAGGAGATCCAACCAGTCCATCCTAAAGGAGATCAGTCCTGGGTGTTCACTGGAAGGACTGATGTTAAAGCTGAAACTCCAGTACTTTGGTCACCTTATGCAAAGAGTTGACTCATTTGAAAAGACCCTGAAGATCATGGCATCTGGTCCCATCACTTCATGGGAAATAGATGGGGAAACAGTGGAAACAGTGTCAGACTTTATTTTTCTGGGCTCCAAAAATCACTGCTGATGGTGACTGCAGCCATGAAATTAGAACATGCTTACTCCTTGGAAGAAAAATTATGTCCAACCTAGATAGCATTTTCAAAAGCAGAGACATTACTTTGCCGACTAAGGTCCGTCTAGTCAAGGCTATGGTTTTTCCTGTGGTCATGTATGGATGTGAGAGTTGGACTGTGAAGAAGACTAAAAAGCCTCTTGATGAAAGTGAAAGAGGAGAGCGAAAAAGTTGGCTTAAAGGTCAACATTCAGTAAACGAAGATCATGGCATCTGGTCCCATCGCTTCAAGGGAAATAGATGGGGAAACAGTGGAAACAGTGTCAGCCTTCATTTTTTCGGGCTCCAAAATCAGTGCAGATGGTGACTGCAGCCATGAAATTAAAAGACGCTTACTCCTTGGAAGAAAAATTATGACCAACCTAGACAGCATATTCAAAAGCAGAGACATTACTTTGCTGACTAAGGTATGTCTAGTCAAGGCTATGGTTTTTCCTGTGGTCATGTATGGATGTGAGAGTTGGACTGTGAAGAAGGCTGAGCACTGAAGAATTGATGCTTTTGAACTGTGGTGTTGGAGAAGACTCTTGAGAATCCCTTGGACTGCAAGGAGATCCAACCAGTCCATTCTGAAGGAGATCAACCCTGGGATTTCTTTGGAAGGAATGATGCTAAAGCTGAAACTCCAGTCCTTTGGCCACCTGATGGGAAGAGTTGACTCATTGGAAAAGACTCTGATGCTGGGAGGGACTGGGGGCAGGAGGAGAAGGGGATGACAGAGGATCAGATGGCTGGATGGCATCACGGACTCGCTGAACGTGAGTCTGCGTGAACTCCGGGAGATGGTGATAGACAGGGAGGCCTGGCGTGCTGCGATTCATGGAGTCGCAAAGAGTCGGACACGACTGAGCGACTGAGCTGAACTGAACTGAACCTTCTAGAAGGCTTCCTTCAGGCTCATTGACTAGAATTATGTCCATGAATTCCCCTAGATTCAAAGTAGTCTGGGAAGAAGAGTATCTGTTTTATATCTCAAATGCGGATGATACATAAAGAAGAGTTGTAGGGAGGGTATATTAGTATCCAATGAACAGGATCTGCCCTAAATCTTATCTGCATTTAATATTAATTTTATATTTCACATATGCAGACAACTCACAAACAATTGTTAGGCAAAGCCATTAAAGTTTATTTTTGTCAGATAGGCATGTTCAGTGTTGAGTTTCATTCACTTCACTTTCTCCTCTATTTTAGAAAATAAAATTACACTGAAAGTTGATGTATATAGCCATGTTGTAAAATTCCAATTTTCCTGAATTTTTTTCTTTCTCTTTAATTTTGCATGTTACACCTTCTGTTTTATTCTTAAGAGTATTTTCTCCACAAAGAAAGAGGGTTATTAGTGTGTTGCAGTGAAGTTAGTGCATTGAACTGCCAGACAGTGTGCTCTCAAATAAAGATTGCCTGAAATCCTATGTGAAATTGTAAATTTAATAACATGAATAAGAGTAATAAGCTGAAAAATAAACTAGGTTTAATTTGGTCTCTTCTCAGCCATGTGTTTTCATAATCAGAAGTCTTTTTTTAAGCAGTTGACCATCTTTCTGAATAAACTTTTGCTGTTTAGTCACTCATTTATGTCTGACTCTATAGCTCACCAGGCTCCTCTGTCCATAGGATTTCCCAGGCAAGAATGCTGAAGTGGGTTGCCATTTCCTTCTCCCATGAATAAATTGCTAAGAAATGTATCTCACTTCAAAGAAAAGTTGAATACTTTTTTACAATTTTCTCAGCAATTACCTTCATGGGAATATTTTACATTATTTTTTTCCTATACATTTACCTTCACTATTTTCCTACTCATCCAATTTTAACAGTGAAAAGTGTCTATATTTGTCAATATTTGTTTTTATTTGAACTTAGAATAATTCAACTACCAAGATTTACCAATAAAATATTGCCTCTTTTTTCTGAAGAGCAAGCAGTTCTACAAATCTGTTGGATTTGGTAACCAGCAAACTCTCTTCTTCATATGCCATTATGGTTGGCTCAAGAATTCAACCACTTATGCATCAAAAATATTTTGTGGGTAAAATGTCTCTAGAAAGTTCTGAAAACCAAAACTTGAATTTGCTGTAGCTGATAACATTTACATAGCATTTGCATTATATTTATAACTATTTGACATCATTTATATCATATTTATTAGTATTTACATAACAGTGATGTTGTATTAGGTGTTATAAGTAATCTAGAGATGATTTTAAGTATTTGGTAGGATGTACAGCAGATTCAGTTCAGTTCATTTCAGTTCAGTCGCTCAGTCGTGTCTGACTCTTTGCCACCCCATGAATCGCAGCACGTGTACAGCAGATTGGTTACATGCAAATACTACACCATGTTATAAAAGGGACTTGAACATTCATGTATTTGGTATCTGCTGGGATCCTAGAACCAACAAAAGTGAAAGTGAAGTCTCTCAGTCATGCCCGACTCTTTGCGACCCCATGGACAGTAACCTGCATGAAGCTCCTCCGTCCATGGGATTTTAAAGGCAAGAGTACTGGAGTGGGTTGCCATTTCCTTATCCAGGGGATCTTCCCAACCCAGGGATCAAACCCAGGTCTCTCACACTGTAGACAGACAACTTACTATCTGAGCCAAATTTAAAAGTATTCTTATAAGTGTGTTTCTAAGCTATCTCATTATCATTACCAAAAATCAAGATCACTAATATATAAACTTGATGCGTGTGTGCTAAGTCGCTTCAGTCGTGTTGGACTCTTTTGATACTGTAGACTGTAGCCTGCCAGACTCCTCTGTCCATGGGATTCTCCAGGCAAGAATATTGGAGTGGTTGCCATGCCCTTCTTCAGGTGATTTTCCCAGTCCAGGGATCAAACCTGTATCTGTCTCCTGCACTGGCAGGAAGTTCCTTTACCACAAAATTTCACATGGGAAGCCCATAATCCTGTTATTTCTACCTATTATATTGATACCTCATCTTTTTCAAATCATTGAGACAACTGCCATTTTTATTGTTTTTCACATAGAATTCAAAGTGCCCACGCACTTTTTTTTTAAAATTTGCTTTTCCCTCAGAGATCTGTTTCTTTGTATTCTTATCATTTAAATTAAGACCAATAGGGAATCTATGTTTAGTGAGAGCACAGCTAGATATTTTGATGGAGAGAGTTTGCTTTGGCATGAAACGCTGCTGTTTATTTGTAAACCTCTCTGTGTCTGTAATTTGACAGCATTTTAGACTCCCCAGTTAATGAGGCTAGCAGCAGCTTCTATCCTCTGGACCCAGTCAGTTTGATACAGGCTCTATGTAGGTTGTCATAGCTATGTTGACTTCAATTGCTGTATTGAGAAAATAAAAATCAGAATTTTCAGATTGTAGAGAAAGAAAATGTTTTGCTAATCTTCCTCTGATTTCTCCCACCCTTACAGAAGGTAGATTTCTGACTACTTGCAACATCACTACAAAGTAATGTGTTGAATAGATGAAAATATTAATCAGTTTTTCCTTTTGAATGATCTAGATATTTCAGTAGATATATTTCTTTCCAAAAGTCAAATATTTTCAGTGGTAGTATCAACTTCTCACTATAAACATGATTATATAATGAAATGGAACAGCATTTATGTTAACTTGATGACAGTTGTAATTGCACAAGATCACAAGTGCTGATATGATTGGCCAGGGGAGGCAGGAAGGATTAGATTGTTGTAAATTCTCCAGTATATTTGTGTTCAAAAAACGTGTTTTTACTCAGGCTATCTTTTTAAAAATGTCTTTGTTTGTTATTTGTTTTTTCAAAAATAAATTTAAAGAATTTACAGAAGCCAGTTGGCTAGTTAATTGAATGCAAGTTTGAATTTAATGCTATGATACAGATAGAGTGAAATGCCATTTTAGAAATATCACTTTTAATGCTATTTATTTGTCAATTTCTTTTTCTATTTTGGGGAGATAACTTGCAAATATCTCAACACTTTAAGGACCTTAAAAACATTTTTCTTGCTTAGGTCTGGGTGTGGACTGGAAGGATTCTGATTCAGGCTGAACGTCAAACTCTTTTTTATGGCAGAGACAGAAAGCGCCACAAACCAGGCTCAAATCATGACTACTAACTAGCATTCCATTGGCAATGAAAAGTCACATAGCCACAATAGGCAGGGGAATAAACTCTGGCAATTCAGTGATAGGCATTGAGTATCTTCTGTAGTAGAAGAGTGAAGAACTGGGAATTGCTTGTACTACAAAGACTGAATTATCAAAATAGACTTAACCAACGCACAAGTATTACTCAATACCTACCCTTACTAATGATTGGGGAAGAATACAAACAAAAGTTAAGCACAGACACAGGAGTCCTCTCTGGACCAGTTTCCCACAGGTCAGATGCACTTTCTGAAAATACCTTTTTCTACACTGGGACAGCTTGGTTTCAAAGTGATAGCTAAACACTCACAATTTGTATGACTTCTTAGATACTTAGATATTACACTGAGGTAGAGAGACTATATGTTTTGTTGATTTTATATCTCTCTTTTCTAATATATACATTCAATGCTATAAGTTTCTATAAGCACTGCTTTCACTCCATCTCACAAATTTTGGTAAGCTGTGTTTCTATTTTCATTTAGCTCCAAGTTTTTTTTTTTTAATTATTTTGAGACTTCCTTTTTGACCCAGGCGTTCTTAAAGAATGTATTCTTTAATCTCCATGTATTTGGGGATTTTCCAGTTATCTCCCTGTTATGATTTCTGGGTTAATTGGTCTGATTTCTGTCCTTTTAAATTTGTTAAGATATGTTTTGTAGTCCATAATATGGTTTATCTTGGTGACTGTTCCACTGGGGGCTTGAGCAGAATGTGTATGTTCTACTGATGTTGGATGAAGTAGTCCATAGATGTCAATCAAATGAGGTTGATTGATGGTATTGTTGAGTTCAACTGTATTCTTAATGTCTTTCTATCTGCTAAATTTGTTCATTTCTGAGAGAGGGTGTTGAAGTCTACTATCATGATAAAGTATTCATCTATTTCTTCTGGTAGTTCTGGCAGTTTTTGCCACATTTAGTTTGGTGCTCTGTTACTAGGTCAATATACAGAAAGTGTTGTTATGACTTCTCGGAGAATTGACCCCTTTATCATTATGTAATGCCCTTCATTATCCTTAAGACTTTCCTTACTTTTAAACCTGCTGTATTTAAAATTAATATCATGATTCCTGGTTTCTTTTCATTAGTATTGTTGTTGTCGTTCAGTTGCTGAGTCATGTCTGACTCTTTGCGACGCCATGAACTGCAGCACACCAGGCTTCTTTATCCATCACTATCTCCTTGGGTTTCCCCAAACTCATGTCCACTGAATCAGTGATGCCAACCAACCGTCTCATCCTTTGTCTCCCTTCTCCTCTTGACCTCAGTTTTTCCAGTGAGTCAGCTTTTCACATCAGGTGATATTGGANAACTGCAGCACACCAGGTTTCTTTATCCATCACTATCTCCTTGGGTTTCCCCAAACTCATGTCCACTGAATCAGTGATGCCAACCAACCGTCTCATCCTTTGTCTCCCTTCTCCTCTTGACCTCAGTTTTTCCAGTGAGTCAGCTTTTCACATCAGGTGATATTGGAGCCAAACAAATTGAAATCTGACACTGTTTCCACATTTTCCCCATCTATTTGCCATGAAGTGATAGGACTGGATGGCATCATCTTAGTTTTTTGAATGTTGAGTTTTAAACCAGCTTTTTCACTGTCCTCTTTCACCTTCATTAAGAGGTTCTTTAGTTCCTCTTCACTTCCTGCCATTAAAGTGGTATCATTTGCATATCAGAGGTTGTTGATATTTCCCCCCCGGCAATCTTGATTGCAGCTTGTGATTCATCTAGTCCAGCATTTCACATGATGTAGTCTGCATGTAAGTTAAATAATCAGGGTGACAATATACAGCCTTGACGTACTCTTTTCCTAATTTTGAACCAGTCCCTTTTTTCATGTTTGGTTCTAGCCATTGCTTCTTGACTTGCATACACTAATTTGGATTGTCATTTCTTAGAGTCCCATGATACCAAAGGGTTTAATAATAGTATATATGTATGTATCATTTTCTACTGCATTCCAAATCTTTGGTTTCAGTCTTCTAAATACATTAGCATACATTTACACACATTTTGCTTTAATGGTTTAGCTAAGTTTGTTTTTAGTCTAATGATCAGTGTTCTTAAATTTTCTATGATGAATCAATGGAAGAATAAGCTTGTTCTAAGTTGACTTGCTACTTATTTCTGTTATAGATTTTACAAATCATTGTTTCTTGTTTTATAAATGGCAGTAATTCCCTAAACTGATTTAATGTTTTTAAGAATGGTAATTGAATATGACATAGATTATCATATATTTTCTTTTTCCGATACAAAGTTTATAAGGAGAAAATAGAGGAAAGAAAAATGTGTCAAACTTTTAGAAGATTTTAGATAATAGTAATTTTTATTTGCATTTTTCACTTAATTATGGATAGAGCAAGAGAACCCAGGGAGTTCTATGAATCATGAGAGCATCTGAACTAGTTTTAAAATGATGTAAACCAAGAGATTTTATTTAAAGGAAGATCTCATTTAAATTCTGATTTAAAAAAAAACTTGTCACTGTGGGCCATTGACATTGATTTTTTTTCAGCACAATTATACTGTCTTTGCAAGATGTTTCAGAGATGTATGCATTTTGCACGAGTTTATTTACTCACAGTGAGAGAACATTTCAAGCTGATAGCTTTAATTATTTTAGCTGATTCCTGTGATTGCATTCATGAAGGGCCAAAAGAGGTGACTGTCTGTGGATAATCACTCCCAGTCATAACTTATGTGTAGCTTTGAGGTATCCCCAGCTTGGAAAACTCATTTGATCTCCTTCAGAAAATACTAGTGAATAAAACATGTAAGAAATATTGGATGTGGACATTTCCAGAATAATTAAAAACTAAAATTCAGAATGCAAGAAAGAATTTTCATGAAATTTATAATCTTGAATGATACCATCAAACACAGATTTACACATAACAGAAATCTGGTAGTCATTTGTTGCATGAATAGTGACATGAAATTTCCTTAGTTCAGTTCAGTCACTCATTCGTGTCCAACTCTTTGCTACCCCATGAACTGCAGCATGCCAGGCATCCCTATCCATCACCAACTCCCAGAGTTCACTCAAACTCATGTCCATCCAGTCAGTGATGCCATCCAGCCATCTCATCCTCTGTCATCCCCTTCTCCTCCTGCCCGCAATCCCTCCCAGCATCAGAGTCTTTTCCAATGAGTCAACTCTTCGCATGAGGTGGCCAAAGTATTGGAGTTTCAGCTTTAGCATGAGCCCTTCCAATGAACACCCAGGACTGATCTCCTTTAGAATGGACTGGTTGGATCTCCTTGCAGTCCAAGGGACTCTCAAGAGTCTTTTCCAACACCATAGTTCCAAAGCATCAATTCTTTAGTGCTCAGCTGTCTTTATAGTCCAACTCTCACATCCATACATGACTACTGGAAAAACCATAGCCTTGACTAGATGGACCTTTGTTGACAAAGTAATGTCTCTGCTTGTTAATATGCTGTCTAGGTTGGTCATAATTTTCCTTCCAAGGAGTAAGCATCTTTTAATTTCATGGCTGCAATCACCATTACAGTGATTTTGGAGCCCAAAAAATAAAGACAGACACTGTTCCCACTGTTTATCCATCTATTTCCCATGAAGTGATGGGACCTGATGCCGTGATCTTAGTTTTCTGAATGTTGAGCTTTAAGCCAACTTTTTCACTCTCCTCTTTCACTTTCATCAAGAGGCTCTTTATCTCTTCTTCACTTTCTCCCACTTTAGTGGTGAGGAAATCAGTTAAATAATTTTCCTGAAGTCTTACAGATGAAAAGCAAAGGTCCTGGAATGTAAACTCAGGAACATTAGTTTCAGAGCACACACATAATGAGTAAATTTGACTTTAGATTTACTTCTGTCTTAAATATCTTTGAAATGATATTTGTGTTTGTACTATATCTTCCTTAGAAAATGTACTGAAGGAAGGAACATCACTCAGTCATGTCCAACTCTTTGTGACCCCCTGGACTGTAGCCTACCAGGCTCCTCTGTCCATGGGATTTTCCAGGCAATAGTACTGGAGTGGATTGCCATTTCCTATGCTATATATTCCATATACATAGTTTGTACTATATACTATATATTCCATAGAAAATAAACTAATACCAAGATATATTTCTTAAGCATGTACTCTGTGCCAATAAAATAAATAAATAAGAAAAATATATCCTTTTTTGAGACTTAAGAGTTATTGTGTTTCTTTAGCAAAATATTCTCCAATAAGTTCAGGCCAAATTGATCGAGCTTACATTAAAATGTATGGCCTATTTGAACTTGAATAATATTTGTATTCTTAGTTATTTGGTTTCTTTTAAATAAATATATTGCCTATATTTAATTAGTATCAAGTAGCTATTTAAGTGTAAGCTTCTAAAGAGTTGTGGATACCTTGTGGTGTCCTGTTTTTGTATTGTTTTGGACACGTACTTAATAGTTGATTGAATCAATGGTTATAGACCTTCAACTCTAAGTGATTACAATCTTTAGTAATTGGTTACCTCAAAAATATACTTCAGTATCCTTCAATTAAAAGAGTAGAGTCGTGTGATTAAGAGTGATACAAATTACAGTTAAGTATTACTTTGATGTTAGAAAAGGACTTTCACATACATGTTTTCATTTGTGATTAGCAAAAGCTCTATGAGGCAAATGGGCTGTAATGATCACCATTTGCTTCATAGGTATTTGTGATGGTAAAAAGAAATAAAAAAAGCCTTTGAAATGGAACCTCTAATATCATGGGAAGCATCGTTATGTTATTACTACAGTGGATAAAGCATTTCCTTGCAACTGGAGCATTTAACTCTCATTAAAACAATCTCCCTGGATTTCATTTTTGGAAAGAGTTCAGGGTGGTGCGACAGAGAAGGTGATACAAAGTATAAAATCTTTGCAGTGTTTCAATTAAGGACATAAGGAAGACACTGTCATCCTAATAAATTTAATTTCTAGAGACTGTTTCTTTGATATAAATCCAAATGTATACTAATTTATTTGTTGATTCTGTCTCTAAAAAAAGGAAAATTGTTATTAATCTCAATATTATGTTAAAGCTTTTGCTTTTCTCTTTTTTTGTGAGGGAACAAGGTGGGGAGAGTAAAGAGAATGCACTGAATTTAGTGCTCTTTCTTTATATATATATATATATATGTATTGAATTTAGTACTCTCTCTCTCTCATTATACATATAGGCTTCCCAGGTGGCTCAGATGGTAAATAGTCCACCTGCAATGTGGGAGACCCAGATTCCATCCCTGGGTTGAGAAGATCTCTGGAGACAGAAATGGCAAGCCATTCCAGTATTCTTGCCTGGGAAAGCCCATGGATAGAGGAGCCTAGCTGGCTACTGTCCATGGGGGTCACAAAACAACTGGACAAAACTTGGTGACTAAACCACCACCACCATATGTGTGTGTGTATATATATATATACACATAATATATATACACATAATATATAATATATATATTATACATTTAGAAGAAAATGATTTTGTTACAAATAGATAAAAAAACTTTCTTTGAAAGGGTCATAAACGCTTACACAGTGAAAAAAAAAAAAAAAAAACCCTTTTTAATGCCAGGGCATTTTAAACAGGCATATTATAAATAAAATCCTTCATACGCTTTTCATTTTAAGCAT
This sequence comes from Cephalophus harveyi, assembly GCA_006410635.1. Taxonomy (NCBI): domain Eukaryota; kingdom Metazoa; phylum Chordata; class Mammalia; order Artiodactyla; family Bovidae; genus Cephalophus; species Cephalophus harveyi. The sequence continues at coordinate 50,337 of SJYT01040569.1, forward strand.
GCAGGAATATTCTGTTTTGCCAGTAGCACCCGGACCCAACATGGAAACAAGAAAATATTAACAGAAATGTCCTCGAGTGAGTGAATGAAAGTAGCTGAGTCATGTCTGACTCCATGACCAGTTCTCCAGGCCAGAATACTGGAGTGGGTAGCCTTTCCCTTTTCCAGGGGATCTTCCCAACCCCGGGATCAAATCCAGGTCTCTGGCATTGCAGGCAGATTCTTTACCAGCTGAGCCACAAGGGAAGCCCAACAATACTGGAGTGGGTAGCCTATCCCTTCTCCAGGAGATCTCTCCAACCCAGGAATCAAACCAGGGTCTCCTACGTTGCAGGCGGATTCTTTACCAACTGAGCTACCAGGGAAGCCAGAAATGTCATTAGAATCAATCAAAATGGAGGTATGTAAAGCCAAATTAAAGAAACAGAAAATTGTTTTCTATTTCTAGGTCAAAATGCAACCAATTAAGTTAGAATGTGCCAACTGGAGGAAAGATTGATCAGTGAAAGAAACAAGGGAAAGAGAGAGAGAAATGTTGGTACTGTCTCCTGGGAAACCATCTAGTCTAATCACCACCTTTAATGCACAAAGAAGCTGAAACCCCAAAAGCAAAAGTGAGTCTGTCCAAGGCCATCACTGATTCACATTTGAACAACTAAAAATCAAGATTCTTCACATACACCCTAGTTCTCTAGATTATAGAACCAACATACTTCTCTGAAAGCAGCAGTTTCTAGGCAATAGCAGAAGTACAGGAGGCTTATTTGGTTGCTTTAACTGTTATTTTTTCATGCTTATATCAGTGGCTAGGAAGAATGTCATGTCAGCCTTAGTATTTTGGTATCATATCTTCCCTTGGAAGAAACATTATCTTTGTATGTTTAAGTGAATTGCACACAAAAATTTGTTTCAAAGATTTAAATACAGGCCTTTCGACAACTTGTATAGTGCTGCTAAACAAACAAACACACACACACACAAAACATATAAGAGAAAAGAGGCCATGTGACTTAGTGAAAACCTCTCTTTTGATAAGAGTTGCCACATATTTTATGCCAGGCTTTTCAGGAATTATCTTCTTTCACCTCATAATTCCTGCTAGCAGTGGCCACAGTATTAAATAGTGTTTCTGACCTTATGAACTGTTTCATAGCTCTGTAAAGTACATACACACTTTTTCCCCCTGAAATAGAAGTGCTTCTGATACTATGTTAAAGGGCATTATTAGTGAAATGAGAATATGATAACAAACTGCAGATGGTAAAAGATTACTTCCTGGCAGAGAATAAATCCAGTGCATCTTATGCTAAGTGACATGTGATTATCCATAAATTGTAATACTGGTGATCGATTCACAAACAGAATGCTGTGATCTGGCTACTGCTGCCAACTATATGTCTTAATCAGATCAAGATAAAATCACTGATTAAAGATTGAGAAGAAATTAAAATAATTTTACAATTAATTGGAATATATTACATTAGAAAATCATGAGTTTTCATACTTGCTATAATAAATCAAACAAGTAGCCATTTTAGTTCACTTAAAAACTAAAAGTTCTACTTAGTTTAAAACTATCTAAAAAATACACATTATTAAAAGATTGGTTTAACATAATTAAAATTTTTAATGAATGTTTATAGACTAAAGAGGTAACAGACTGTATTTGATGTATTATTGCTACAAAAAGATCCATGGAGAATATTGTTTTTAAAGACAAGTTAAATGTTCTAAATTATTACATATTCTATTGTATTCATGCTTTGAAGAAATATTTACTGAGCTCCTCTGTATAGCAAGGACATCTGAGTTTCTATAAATAAAAGCAAAGCGTTTCTTCTTTCATCTCTATTTTTATGGAACGCACTTATGCTAGTCCTATTACAAGGCATATTTCTAAATAGTGCATGTAAGGAATGCTAAGCAACACTTTCAGTATGAAGGACAGATTCTTCTCACTCCCATTTTTGTCAATTCCATTTAGGATTCTTTATATCAGTAAGAGTAGACTGTTTCTGTAAAACAGGCAGGTTTTTTGAGTAACATTAATGTGCTGAAATTAAAGCTGAAAGTAGTAGTGTAATTGGTAATGTAAGTAAGCTATCTTGTTTTGTATCCACTCTGAAGATTGCACTGCAACTATGCCATTCACTCAGTTATTCACTCGGTTAAATCATTCATTCATTCAATTCATTAAATTCATTCAGTGCCTACAATACACCAATCTTTGTTCCAGGTTTTGTGCTAAGAAGATAAAGCTCCCCTTCTGAGCAGACAAAGCTCCTGCTCTGATGTAGCTTATATTTTCTTGGTCCTATCACTTCATGGGAAGTAGATGGGGAAACAGTGGAAACAGTGTCAGACTTTATTTTTAGGGGCTCCAAAATCACTGCAGCTGGTGATTGCAGCCATGAAATTAGAAGACGCTCACTCCTTGGAAGGATAGTTATGACCAACCTAGATAGCATATTGAAAAACCGAGATATTACTTTGCCAGCAAAGGTCCGTCTTGTCAAGGCTATGATTTTTCCAGTGGTCATGTACGTATGTGAGAGTTGGACCGTAAAGAAAGCTAAGCATTGAAGAATCGATGCTTTTGAACTGTGGTGTTGGAGAAGACTCTTGCGAGTCCCTTGGACTGCAAGGAGATCCAACCAGTCCATCCTAAAGGAGTTCAGTCCTGGGTGTTCATTGGAAGGACTGATGCTAAAGCTGAAACTCCAATGCTTTGGCCACCTCATGCAAAGAGTTGACTCACTGGAAAAGACCCTGATGCTGGGAGGGATTGGGGGCAGGAAGAGAAGGGGACGACAGAGGATGAGATGGCTGGATGGCATCACCAACTCGATGGACATGAGTTTGAGTGAACTCTGGGAGTTGGTGATGGACAGGGAGGCCTGGCGTGCTGTGATTTATGGAGTCACAAAGAGTCGGACATGACTGAGCAACTGAACTGAACTGACGGGCCCTAATAAGAAAGTTCCTATAAGAGGAGTGATTTTTTAATTCCTGCTGTCGATGTGTCTGAATGTCATTGCTGTCAAGGAATAAAATATTAGTAAAAGAAATATTCATATTGATAATCAGAAGCAGTGCCCTCCTTCTAACCAAAAGTGCTTAAAGTCTGTCTAAATGTAATTAACAAACTGAATTTACAAGATGCAGGGTACTGAGTTTCAAGCAAACACTGGAGAAAACAGTGTCTAATCCAGAAGACTGGCATTCTAATAGGTGATTAACACAGATGTTGGAACTGTCAGAAGCATCAAAAATAACTATAGTTATTATGTTAGCAGGAAAGGTGAATAACGTAAATGAATTTAGGGGAAATGTAGCAGAAAAAATTTAGACTAAAGTAGTACATAAAATAAATGTAAAGGACTAAATACCTATACTAGGAAAAAAAGTCTAAAATTTATGATCACAGCTTCTACTTTAAAAAGAAGAGCAAATTAAACTCAAATTAAGCAGAGGAGAAAGGAAATGATAAACATCGGAGTGGAAATAAATAATATAGCAAATAAAAAAGCAATAGAGAAAAATCATCAAAACCAAAAACTGTTTCTTGAAGAAAATTCATAAAAGTAACAACCTCTAGCCAGATATATATATTATATATATATTAA
>SJYT01040571.1:20213-32387 GCA_006410635.1 Cephalophus harveyi
AAGTGATGGGACCAGATGCCATGATCTTCGTTTTCTGAATGTTGAGCTTTAAGCCAACTTTTTCACTCTCCTCTTTCACTTTCATCAAGAGGCTTTTTAGTTCCTCTTCACTTTCTGTCATAAGGGTGGTGTCATCTGCATATCTGAGGTTATTGATATTTCTCCTGGCAAACTTGAATCCAGCTTGTGCTTCTTTCAACCCAGCATTTCTCATGATGTACTCTGCATATAAATTAAATAAGCAGGGTGACAATATATAGCCTTGACCTTACTCCAAGGAAATTTGCACATTAACATGCAATTTCATTAACTCTGGGTCCTTGAACCAATAGTAAGCAGTGAGTTAAAGTATATAAACTTTAATTATTGCACTTCACTGAAAAACATTGCCTCCATATGGTATTGAAAGAACATTCTTTCCTTTTGCCTTATTTCTATGTGTTGGATAAAGCTTCTCAACAGTTCTCCTCATATGCAAAGCTTGAACAAAGATATCAGAAAGCAAAGTCTTCACATTTAAAAGAGTTGTTTTTCTAGATTTTTCAAAGTGTCATTTTAACCATAGCTTTCTTAACAATCCATTTGCTCCAATAAGCAAAGTAGATACAGCCTCATTGAAAGAAACAGAGGTGAAAAGGGCAGCTGAATATAGTACTAAGAATCTGAGCAAAATGATCAAGCTAATAAAATTGTGTCCCCTTTTAAATTTCAGTATAATCTATGTTTTTTATTATTGTAGGACACTTGGGGTTGACCACAGAAAAGTAAATCTACATCAGACATTCATTCAACATAAACTTGGGTAAGGTTTATTTAAAATTGAATAGTATGAACTTTCATAAGAAATTCACTAGAAAATTTAATCTTTCCTCACAATTACACAATTGTGTAATCTTTAACAATTACATTATTCTCCTATTGTTCATATTTTCTCATAAAAATAGGAATTCATTTAGGCAATAATTTAAATTCATTTATGTATTCCTAGGACCTACTGCAATGTTTGATCCATAATAGGTACTGAGAAAGATTGTATGAATAGATTGCGGGTGGATGAGTAAATGAGTCATAGTCATTGGTGTCTCTGTCCCATGCTGAAGGCAGTGTTCCCTTCTCTGATTTTATAGCAGTGAGAGTCCTGTCCCTTTCTTACTATATATAACTATATTAAATACAAAAAGAATGTTGGCTAGTCTCCACACATTCATGATTATTTTCTTTACCTTCCCTGTTTTCCTTTCTTCCCTCCCCCCTCCTTCATTCCCTTCCTCCTTCCCTTCCTTGCCTTAGCTCTTTATTTGCATTGCTAGGTCTGCATTTCTAAGAAACAGTCAATCTGATCCAAAAAAATATCTTTCATAATAACAGGATATCTGAAGGGCTTTTTAAAACAGTTTTGTGGGATTTAATAGGGAACAAAGAGGCTGAAACAAAGAATGAGGCTACCAGAAGTCTAAAATTCAAGAATCATTTCTTAAGTTTTGCTGAGGATTGTGCAGAAAATATACATAGGAAGCTTTGATAAGCCACTTGTACAAAGTTTAACAAAGGTTGATTTGGACTATATCAAACTAATCTTTACAAGAAAAGTCATTTCAAGTTGTTGTTGATAACACATGCATTCAAAATATGTAGCCAAATAATTTGAGAAATTTCAAATTTTCTAAACTTGCAATCCATTCTTAAGAAGTCTGATTGCTGGGAATTCAAATATAGCAAGCAAAAGAACCAGAAGAAAAAAATCTTTACCAGGTTTAGGAATTTTTCTTGATTGGACTTTTATTTGGTTACCATAGATCTTTGATTACTAGAGCTACCATTAAATTATTTTCATGCATTTCTTGTTGCTTAGTGTTTCTGTGGTGAAACAAGGACCTAGAGCCTCCGCATCCACCATCCTATTGATGTCTCTATTTATAGTGCCTTTTGTAATTCACAATTACCCTCAACAGTTTTCTTTTTTCATGTGAATTTGAATTAGTGCCTGGGAATACTTGCTTTCAGCCTCAAGAACTTCCTCCAGTATTTTTTATAAGGCAGGTCAGCTACTAGTGAATTCTCTCAGTTTTTGGTTTATCTGAAAATGCCTTTATTTCATATTCAATTTTGAAATATAGCTTTGCTTGACACAGAATTCTTGGTTGACAATTTACTTTGACCACACTGACTCTGTTGTTCCACTGCCTTTTGGATTACATTGGGTCTAATGAGAAGTCAACTGTTAATGACGTCCTCCTGTTTGTGATGGTTCTTTTTCTAAAATTTTTCAAATGACTATTTTATTGTGATTTATAAGCATTGTCAGCTATACATTTCCAGTGCCTTTGTTTAATGGTCTTGACAATTTACAGGGAGGCTGGGCGTGCTGCGATTCATGGGGTCGCAAAGAGTCAGACACGACTGCGTGACTGAAATGAACTGAACTCAACTGAAGTAATTTCTTTCTCTTGCTGCATTCAAGATTTTAATTACCTTTAGAATTCACCATTTGTATTATGAGGCATGTGCTTTTGAATCTCTTTGTATTTATTCTACATGAAGTTCACTGGGCTTTTGAATGTGTGGATTAAAATTTTGCTTTCAACTTTGAAAAAATGAGTTGTTACCTTGAATATTTTTATTTTTCCTCTTCTGACACATCCATCACACATGTATTGCTACACTAATGGTATTCCACATTTCTTTAAAACTTTGCTCTTTTTTCTTGTTCATTTTTCTCTTTCCAGATGGAATTATCTCAATTGATCTACAATCTACGATTTTCTTTATTCAAATCCAATTTAAATCTACTGTTGAGCCCATCTAGTGAATTTTCATTTTGGTTACTATCCCTTGTAGCTCCAGAATTTTCATTTGGTTCTTTTAAATAATAATAATAATAATTTCTCTCATTATTGATATTCTCTATTTGATGAGATTTTAATATAATACCTTCCTTTACTCTTTTAAGTATGGTTTCCTTTCATTCTTTGGTATCTTTACTGGTTACTTTAATGTGTTTTGGTTGTTGTTGTTAAATCCCAATCTATCCATGTTCAGGTTGTTTACATTGTCTTTTATTGCTCTAGGTGTAGGCCACACAATGAGTTAGTTTTTTGGCATGTCTCATGTTTTGGGGTTCTTTTAGGTGGAAGACTGGACACTTCATAGCAACTCTCAGTACTGGTCTTCCAACTTCTAGGACTTCTTGTTTTCATTTCCTTATTTATGTATTGTCTGGTTGGATTATTTAGTAAAGCATATCAACACTCCTTCCCACCCTGTGTGAAGACTTTGACTTTGTTCACTGCAGGGTTGAGCCTTGGGTATGTGCATAGTCATTATGAAATGACAGGGTTTTGACTGGACTCTTTCAGTATCTCTTAAGCTCCAGTAATTGCTGGCTGATGGCTTTATTTTTTTGACAATATCTAGGGCATAAATCACTCCCCAGATGGACATGATTAAATTCAAGCTCCTGGGTTTGATCCCTGGGTCAGGAAGATCCCCTGGAGAAGGAAATGGCAACCCACTCCAGTATTCTTGCCTGGAGAATCCCATGGATGGAGGAGCTTGGTGGGCTACAGTCCATGGGTCGCAAAGAGTCAGACACGACTGAGCTACTTCACTTTCACTTTCACTTTAAAAGTATAGTTTTTGAAGTCTCTGAGATTTGTCCTCAACCTAGGAAGGCTCTTCTTAGCTACGTCATTCCCTGGTTTTCTCTGGTAAACTAGATGGCCTATGGTTGAGTTAATGTCTTTAATGAATCTACCTGTCTCCTCTTCAGTTGCTTTTTGACACAACTTCCATTGTTTTCAAGAGACTCCTTAGGCTGGAATTCCCCTACACTCTGTGGCAAATGAAATAAGTTCCTTTTGGGAAATCTTCAGTCTTCCTCGATCCATTGGTAAAATCTCAAAGACTTGTCCCTAAAGCTAGGGGTGGGGACAGTGGCAGACTTCTGAGTGAAACTTCTACTGTAGTTAATAAGAGCTCAACCAGGGGTGTAGAACAGGTCTATTTGCTATATTTCCAAATAGCACTTCCTAGTAGGGAACTTTGTTGTCTTTATGATGGAACCAGGGTGAGAGTGATCAATCATAGCCTCGGTATTCTCATTGCACTTCACCCAAGGAGAGTCTAAGGCCCTATAATTAGGGGCTGGATGGAAGAGAAAAAAAAAAAAAAGAGCCCTTATGTCTTGGCATTACTTAGACTATGCAAATTGTAGCTGGGACAGAATGAGAAAGTTTAAAGTCCTCCTGAGAATTGTAACAACAGTTCTCCAACTTTCAGCTGGAGAAAATGGAGAAAAACACTGTGTTGTTGACTGCAACCATCTGGCTGGCTAGTATATTTAGATGTGTGTGCATGTGATGCTTCTTCAGCTGTGACTGACCTTTTGTGAATCTTTGGACAAGGCTCCTCTGTCCATGGGATTCTTCAGGCAAGATTACTGAAGTGGATTGTCATGCCCTCCACCAAGGGATCTTCCCAACCCAGGGATCAAGCCCACATCTGTCTCCTGCTTTGGCAGGTGGGTACTTGATCACTAACACAACCTGGGAAGCTTTGGTTATTATTTACCTTTTGTGGGGTTTTCTAAGCTTTGTGGATCTGTGGTTTCAGTTCATTCATTAGTTGGGGGTAATTATTCATCATTATCTCTAAATATTTTTCTGCAGTATTCCTTCTCTCCTCCTTCTATATTAAAAAATTTGTGATATTGTCCCATGGCTCATTGATGTGCTGTTCTATTTTTGTTCATTTCTTATTTTTCTTTCACTTTGGGTAATTTCCCTTCAATTATCTTCAAGTTTAATGATTCTATCCTTGGCTGTGTTCAGCCCACTGAAGACATTCATCTCTCATGTCTGTATTTCTAAAATTTCCATTTGACATTTTTCTTATAGTGTTATTTCTCTGCTAAAATACCCCCATCTGTTCATCCAATTGTTCACCTTTTCCTCTAAATCCTTTAATATGTTAATCATAGTTAATGTTCTTGTTTCAAAGTTCTTATGTCTTCTTTGTATCTGGTTATATTGACTGATTTGTCTTTTATAAACAGAAGTTTTTCTTGCCTTTGTGGAGCTCTTTTTTTTTTTTAATTTAGTGCTTGATATCATGTGTAGAATATTAGGGACTAAGGCAAATGTTATTTTTGCCTGTAAATGGTCATGTCTCTGTTTAGGCTGTTAGCATAGGAGATTAAAAGAATCTAGTCTGAATTTTATCTGTGTTTTGGTTTTACTGCTGCTATTGTTTCTTGCAATACACACAGATTGTCACTGATTTATGCTTAGACTGGAGGCAGATTTGTCAGTTGATGTTTTTCACTGTTAGTTCTCAGTCTTAAGATTCCAACCATGTCTGCACACCTGGTGCAGAGTGGCTCACTCTTCTGATTTTTTTCCCCTCCCCTACCAGCAAACCTTGCTTGCTGTACCTTGTTGTTAGGTGCTAGATTTGTGATAGAGGTCACAGGGAAGAACATCTGCTGTCCTTGTGTAGCTTCCTTCTTAAGTAGATAGTATTGCCTGAGCCTCAAAAGGTGGGGCTTTCTCAAAATTCCTACCTCTAATCTCAGTGGCAGGAAGTCAAACCTTGCCTTATATTTGAGTCAATCCCCTTATATTTGAGATGGGTTTTATGCACAAGAGAATCTCTTTCCCCTCACCAAGTTGTAGGTGGTATCTAATAGTATTGATACAGGATCTTGGGCTTATAATTGTTTCATGCTCTAGAGAGAGAATTTTATTCCTTCTACAATTCCTCTAGCCACAGCAGAGAAGGTTACTCTTCAATTAAGTGTTGGGACTGATGTCCCAGCAGCATAGGGACCAGTGAAAATTTCTTCACAAACAGCAACAAAAAATGGTAAAAACAAATTTTTCAAACCTCTGGAAATTAATCAAAGCCCTGAAGCAATCCAGGGACCATTTACTTAAAACAGCTTAATCTCAGTAAGAGGAGTGAACTAGGCAAAAATAAAAATTATTCATTAAGGACACAAAATTCTCACTGCCAGAACCCTATTTTCCAACTCCCCTCAAAATAAAGTTTTTGCACAAGACCATACAGTGTCTATAAGACACATACTGTAACCAATGATAAAATTCCTAATTACTTGGCTAACTCTCTAAATACATTTTCACCTCACAAGGAAGGAATTCAATCAAAACTTTGTTACATATCATAAAAAAACTCATAGGTATTTAATGTTTTCTTCCTAAACTAATATTGAGACATTAGTAAAGCTGCACAGACAAAATTTTGCAAATATACTAAATTCCTATGGAGAAGGCAATGGCACCCCACTCCAGTACTCTTGCCTGGAAAATCCCATGGACAGAGGAGCCTGGTAGGCTGCAGTCCATGGGGTCGTGAAGAGTCGGACACGACTGAGCGACTTCACTTTCACTTTCACTTTTATGCATTGGAGAAGGAAATGGCAACCCACTCCAGTGTTCTTGCCTGGAGAATCCCAGGGACGGGAGAGCCTGGTGGGCTGCCGTCTATTGGGTGGCACAGAGTCAGACACGACTGAAGCAACTTAGCAGCAGTAGCAGCATGGTATAATAAATATCTTTTTATTGTCAAAATAGAAATTCATTTAGGTGATTTTGGGGGAAAAAAGGTACTCACCTGAACTAATCTTTCCTTATTGTTATTTCCTCCTTTCTTCTCTAGAGAAGGCAATGGCACCCCACTCCAGTACTCTTGCCTGGAAAATCCCATGGACAGAGGAGCCTGGTAGGCTGCAGTCCATGGGGTCGTGAAGAGTCGAACACGACTGAGCGACTTCACTTTCACTTTCACTTTTATGCATTGGAGAAGGAAATGGCAACCCACTCCAGTGTTCTTGCCTGGAGAATCCCAGGGACGGGAGAGCCTGGTGGGCTGCCGTCTATTGGGTGGCACAGAGTCAGACACGACTGAAGCAACTTAGCAGCAGTAGCAGCATGGTATAATAAATATCTTTTTATTGTCAAAATAGAAATTCATTTAGGTGATTTTGGGGGAAAAAAGGTACTCACCTGAACTAATCTTTCCTTATTGTTATTTCCTCCTTTCTTCTCTAGAGAAGGCAATGGCACCCCACTCCAGTACTCTTGCCTGGAAAATCCCATGGACAGAGGAGCCTGGTAGGCTGCAGTCCATGGGGTCGTGAAGAGTCGAACACGACTGAGCGACTTCACTTTCACTTTTCACTTTCATGCATTGGAGAAGGAAATGGCAACCCACTCCAGTGTTCTTGCCTGGAGAATCCCAGGGCCGGGGGAGCCTGATGGGCTGCTGTCTATGGGGTTGCACAGAGTCAGACATGACTGAAGCGACTTAGCAGCAGCAGCCCTTCTTCTCATACCTTTCATTATTTCAGGAAGGAATCTAAGTCACAACTGACTAGTTAAATAGAGAAAATAAGGCTGCTATTTTCCCCCAAATATTTCAGCTGACTCATATTTAAGAATCAGCATACAAACATAATTGGTGTCTAACTTTAAGACTATTTTAGTAATGCCTGTAATATTAATATGAAAATTTAAAAATTCATTACATAATAATGAGGAAGAAAAGTAATCCAGAGTAAAAAAAAAAAAGTAAAGCATCTAATCTCATAAAATAAGTAAATAAAACAATTGAATCATTTTGTATCATGTTAGTTCCTAAGCAAAATCTATTAATAGTAACCACTCCCCAACATGTATATGAACAATATAGTAAACTATACACACACAGAAAATTGAATACAATTTAGATTTTTTTTCCCCAGTTAATGGATGCTTTGAAATCTATATGTAGCGAAGGTAATTCCAAACCATGCATATTCTAGCATAGACCCAATTTCTACCATTAGGTTCAAAAATTCCTACTTAGGTAAAGAAATCTCAGCCCCATCCAGAAGGAATAATATCACATGCAGAGGAATAAAAACAGAGGAGCTCATGAATAAAATAGCCAGATTTATTTGAAGAAATACAAATGTGGGTAATAAATATTTTAGCCTTTGGAGAAACCCATGTAGGGTTGCCAGATAAAATACAGGATGCCCAGTAATTTGGATTTCAGATAAAAAATGAAAAAAATATTTTTATATATCCCATGCAGCATTTGGGATATATATTAAAATTGTTTGTTGCTTATTCTGAAATTGAAATTTAACTTATCATCCTGTATTTCTATTTGACAAATCCAACAACCCTAAACCTACCCCAAGTATATAGTAGTTCAATCACTGTACTCTCATTTGCATTTGCTAAAATATCTACATGTAATAAAAAGTAGTGCTTATTTCCTTCCCAAATACAACAGATTTTATCAATTATCAATGAGAATTTATTGGAAAAATATGGGAGAGATATTTATTCAGCACAAGATTCTGCTAAAGATTGCTAGTTTCCTTTTCTCCATCTCTTTTAAGAAAATGGATTATCTATGCAGGAAAAACTAGTCACATTGCCTTGTTGAATTCATGATAAATTTAGAGGAAATATTCTACCTTTTTAGAGAGCAGAGCAATTACACAAATGGTGTCCTTGTTTGACCATGTGAATTAAATACTTTGATACAGAAGTTATGATTTTCTTTGCTTCTTTCCTATGGCAATTAAGCTGATTTGCAAAACAACAGCAACAAAAAAAATCCTAACTAAAGAGTTTAATATATTAGTCCCTGCTAAGCTGTCTCAAATCCTGTCACATATTTCTATAGATCTACACTGTAGGAGTCTTGATTTAATAGTTCTTTAAAATATTGCCAAACTTTCTCAATATTAATCTTTAGATACTTGCAGTTATTTTATTCCCTTTCAGCATTAGTTCAGGAGCAGATATTTACAAAAACCTTCAAAGTTAATTTTAGTTTTTGTCTTTTAAAATGTTGAAAGCTTGCCAAGTGAAGTAATGAGAACAAATTTATGTGCTGATCACCCTGCAAGGTGTGGGCACTTGTCATTTTTTTAAAAAAATCTTTGCCCTTTGAAAGACCAAAATGCTGAATCCCTGTTTCAAATAATACCAGACCTTTTGAAGTATTAAGAATAGAGGACATTATGGGTCTAGAAAGGCAGGTCCAAAGCTACACAGTAAGGTTACCATAAGTGAACATGGAGTTGGGACTACCAGATGTCTAAACAGGTAGACTTTAGAAAAAATCTAGAGATAAAGAGGCTGTTTGGCTCAGTAGGAGAAAGGGCAGAGTCCCCAGCACATGTCAATGCTGATATTCTCAGAGGTCTGCTTGATGATGGCAAGGAATATCTTGATAGATAAATGAGAAAAGATACATAGACAACAGGTGACAGGTGTTCAACAAGCATCAGACAATATGTAAATAGATGGCATGACAGGTGATGTGTGACAGATGACATGTGAAAGACTGCATGCAATAGATGATCTACAGACAACATAAACAACAGGTGACATAGGACAGGTGACATAGGACAGGCAACAGATGACAAGTGAAGAAATTTTTTTTCTACAACTTGGCCATAGCTTTAAGTTAAAATAATTCTAGCACCTCCCTGCAGCAATTTTGCTTCACTCTCCCAGGGACCTTTTTTCTATCACCCCTTATGAAGAAGCAGAAGAGACAGAACTAGATCCCATTTGACTCACAATGCCTCATTGCATTCAGAACAGAATGTTCTATAATGTACTTTTAAATTTCTATCTCAATGTATCTACAATGCAAGTTTGCCAAGTTATCCTGAGGTTCACTTATCAGATTATTAAAGCCTAAAAAATACTTTAATTTTTTCTCTTTATTTGAGAATTAACTTGAGGAAGATAGGAGTTATAAATCAGAATTCCTTGGTTTCTTTTATGTTTTTTCATACATTTTGCCTAATATAACTTCTGAGTACAAAATAGTATGTTCCCTTGTGATTTATTTATTTATTTTTTAATATAAATTTATTTATTTTAATTGGAGGCTAATGACTTCACAATATTGTGTTGGTTTTGCCACACATCAACATCAATCCGCCACGGGTGTACATGTGTTCCCCATCCTGAACCCTTCTCCCACCTCCCTCCCCCTATCATCCCTCTGGGTCATCCCAGTGCACCAGCCCCCAGCATCCTGTATCCTGCATCAAACATGGACTGGAGATTTGTTTCACATATGATATTATACATGTTTCAATGCCATTCTTCCAAATCATCCCACCCTCGCCCTCTCCCACAGAGTCCAAAAGACTGTTCTATACATCTGTGTCTCTTTTGCTGTCTCGCATACAGGGTTATCGTTACCATCTTTCTAAATTCCATATATATGCATTATTATACAACATATGATATTATACATGTTTCAATGCCATTCTTCCAAATCATCCCACCCTCGCCCTCTCCCACAGAGTCCAAAAGACTGTTCTATACATCTGTGTCTCTTTTGCTGTCTCGCATACAGGGTTATCGTTACCATCTTTCTAAATTCCACTGTAAATCTTAATGCTCCACCTCTTGACTGAACGCTGGAATATAACTATGGCTGGGTGAAGATTTACTGATTTCTTGGGTTACTAGCTATTCTCTACTTCATATTTTGCAAGATTTTTATACTCTTTCTTCCTTCAAGATGATTTTCGTCTTTACCATTCTATTTGTGCAAGTAAGTCCAACTTATTCTTTTCCTTTTTCATATGGACAAAGAATACAGCCAATCCAGCTTGCTACTTAGGCATGTTCAGGACACATGCTAGAAATTGTAAGGCACCTACAAGACTGTTTTGTCCATAAATATCATTTATCTACTACTTCTGCCACCAAATCTAATTTTTTCCCTTTACTCATTCCTTATAAGCTAACACATTGAAGAAACTGCTTTAAATGAACAGGTTATCCGGGACTTGTTCAATCTATTACATTGTTATCAGGCATTACTACCTCAGTTGTTAGAGCATCCTATTTTCAGTAACCCAGTAGACATTTAAGGGAATAAGATAAAGGGAAACAGAATGAGTCTTATTGAAGGGAAAGGCTCCAGAAGGATAATACAAAAAGGGGATTTATGAAAATTCCTTCCTCTGCCAATCCAATCCTACTACTTTAGAATTAAAGTAGGTATTCTTTCTGCCATTACAACCTTTAAATCATTGAATATACTACTGTCGGTGGATCTCTCCTTCCTTCTTCCTGTATATGCATACCAACCTCTTTCCCAATTTTTATTCCCCATCAAGCTACCACATATTTCATTTATGATAAGTTAACAAAACTATATAAAGAAAACAGCAAATTAAATTTGAACAAATCAAAGGCATCTAAAGAAATGATCTTAAAAATGAAGATAATGCACAATAAGAAAATTTATCAGCGGGAAACACAGCAAGTGTGGTATATATAAGTTTCCTGTTGACTCAACCTTAAAAACTGTTACCTCAGCAAAGAAAGGATAGAAAAAATCTGAGTTGATTCTAATGGGGAGGATTCCTGTTGGAAGGGCAGATGAGATGGTTTTAAAGGGGCACAGAGGAAATATGTACCTAGATCAACATAGAAAAGAGAATCACAGAAAACAAGTGACCACTAAGCCACAGGAAACAAGAGAGGATTCTTCACAGCTTCAAGAAGAAAAATGAACTAGAAGGGACAGCTAGAGGCAGAAATGCTAGAAATAACTATGTCATTTCTTTGCCAAAATAGAAAGAGATATACATTAAATGGTCAATTTTGAAAAGCAAAAGATGAAAAAGAACTTGGCACCATTAAGGAACATTGTATATTAAGGTGCTCATTTCTTAATTCTGTTTTAATTCTGCATGAGGGTGCTTTTCCTAAAACGCCTTTTGCATCTTGGGTACATCTTTTAATGCCCTGGTACATGGTAAGGAAATAAATGAAAAAAGTCAGTAAGCTTTTACAGCTAAGAAAATTAGTGTTTATCAGTTAACCATCAGTTCAGTTCAGTTCAGTCGCTCAGTCGTGTCCGACTCTTTGCAACCCCATGAATCGCAGCACGCCAGGCCTCCCTGTTCATCACCATCTCTCGGAGTTCACTCAGACTCACATCCATCGAGTCAGTGATGCCATCCAGCCATCTCATCCTCGGTCATCCCCTTCTCCTCCTGCCCCCAATCCCTCCCAGCATCAGAGTCTTTTCCAATGAGTCAACTCTTCGCATGAGGTGGCCAAAGTACTGGAGTTTCAGCTTTAGCATCATTCCTTCCAAAGAAATCCCAGGGCTGAT
>SJYT01040571.1:35818-58000 GCA_006410635.1 Cephalophus harveyi
CAGTAGTAGATATAATGGTCATCTGAGTTAAATTCACCCATTCCAGTCCATTTTAGTTCGCTGATTCCTAGAATGTCGACGCTCACCCTTGTCATCTCTTGTTTGACCACTTCCAATTTGCCTTGATTCATGGACCTGACATTCCAGGTTCCTATGCAGTATTGCTCTTTACAGCATCGGATCTTGCTTCTATCACCAGTCACATGCACAACTGGGTATTGTTTTCGCTTTGGCTCCATCCCTTCATTCTTTCTGGACTTATTGCTCCCCTGATCTCCAGTAGCACATTGGGCACCTAATGACCTGCTGAGTTCCTCTTTTGATATCCTATTATTTTGCCTGTTCATACTGTTCATGGGGTTCTCAAGGCAAGAATACTGAAGTGGTTTGCCATTCCCTTCTCCAGTGGACCACGTTCTGTCAGTTAACCATAGGAGTTAATAACTACTGATGTTCATCAAAAGTAATTTATGTCAGGGAGGGTTCGGAATCAAGTGTGCAAAGGAACACTAGACAAAAGGGAAAATGTCCATTTCATGGTTGACAGAGATAATATTGTTAACAGAGAAAAAAAAAAATGGTTCCATGAAAAGGCTTAGCATATTTAAAAGTAAGACCATTCTGATAGAAGACGGCCAGGACATGAGAGTTTCATCATGCCGTGCCCCACCTAAAACCCTTCACTGTCTCCCCATCCAGGGCTGTGCATGATTTGGTCCTTGCCTACCTCTATATTTCATGTCTCACTAGTCTTCCTCCTCCTTCTTAATACTCTAACAATGGTAAACATCAGTACCTTTGCACAAGTTGCTATCTCCTTTTGCCGCTTTGCTTCCTCCAAGTCAAATGCTGAACATTTATTCTTCAGATCTTAATTAACCACACATTGGATTTGATGTGCTTCCCATTATATCATCAGGATAGATCAGTTCAGTTCAGTTGCTCAATTGTGTCCGACTCATTGCGACCCCATGGACTGCAGCACGCCAGGCCTCCCTGTCCATTACCAACGCCGAGAGCTTACTCAAACTCAAGCCCATCGAGTCAATGATGCCATCTAACCATCTCACCCTCTGTAGTCCGCTTCTCCTCCTGCCTTCAATCTTTCCCAGCGTCAGGGTCTTTTCCAATTAGTCAGTTCTTCACATCAGTGGCCAAAATATTGAAGTTTCAGCTTCAGCATCAGTCCTTCCAATGAATATTCAGGACTGATTTCCTTTAAGTTGGACTTGTTAGATCTCCTTGCAGTCCAAGTGACTCTCAAGAGTCTTCTCCAACACCACAGTTCAAAAGCATCAATTCTTTGGTGCTCAGCCTTCACAGTCCAACTCTCACATCCATACATGACCACAGGAAAAACCATAGCCTTGACTAGACAGACCTTTGTCAGCAAAGTAATGTCTCTGCTTTTTAATATGCTGTCTGAAGTGAAGTAAAGTTGCTCAGTCATGTCCAACTCTTTGTGACCCCATGGACTGTAGCCCACCAGGCTCCTCAGTCCATGGAATTTTCCAGGCAAGATTACTGGAATGGGTTGCCATTTCCTTCTCCAGTGGATCTTCCCAACCCAGGGATCAAACCCGGGTCTCCCACATGGCATGCTGTCTAGGTTGGTCATAACTTTTCTTCCAAGGAGCAAGTCTCTTTTAATTTCACGGCTGCAGTAACCATCTGCAGTGATTTTGGAACCCCAAAAATAAAGTCTGTCACTGTTTCCCCATCTATTTGCCATGAAGTGATGGTACTGTGTCGGGAGCCACGTTAGGGATTACTGACAAAATGGAGGCATGGCCCCAAACCCTCTCCTCATCTCACAGGCATGGCCCCGAGATGAAGGAGTTAGGCCTTGTGATTCTGACTTGTTCTTTCCTTTCTTCAGTTGAGTTGGCTGGAAAGAATGTTAAGGTGCTTGAGAGAAGCATGAGAAAGCACAAAGCCTTCAACAGTTGTTCCCAGAAAATAATCTATAAAATAACCATTGACATTTGTCCAAGGATCTTTGCAAAGAATGTCCCAGGATGAGCATGTAGGCCTCAGCTTGAGGCCATGGGAAGGATTATTATTCGAGACCTGTTTGTGAGGGGAATGTTTATGGCAAAATAAGTTTGCTGAGTTTAGGGTTTAGGATTAATTAAGAATAGCTAGAAGCCTTTTTAGGAGATAATGATCTTAAGATGATGGGGGCAAAAAGGATTTAGAAAGATAAGAAACAAACTGAAGAATGTAGCATGAGTTACAATGTAATCACAAGTTGAAGTGAAGTCACTCAGTCGTGTCCTACTCTTTGCGACCCCATGGACTGTAGCCCACCAGGCTCCTTGTAAATCTGGGTGGGGGAAACTAAAAACCTCTGACCTAATGCTTTTGTCAAAGTATAAAAGAGAACCTGAAACTTGAAATAAACATGTAGTCCCATACTTCCAGTCAGAGCTACATCAAGAAGTAGTTCCCTACTATGAGTCAGAGACTACATCATCATCCACTGACACCGCTCACCCCTTCAGGTTGATTCCCTGGCTGCTGGAGCTGGACTCTGGCAGTCCTGGATGCCATGATCTTTGTTTTTTTGAATGTTGAGTTTTAAGCCAGCTTTTTCACTCTATTCTTTCACCTTAATCAAGAGGTTCTTTAATTCCTCGATTTCTGCCATAAGGGTGGTGTCACCTGCATATCTGAGGTTACTGATATTTCTCTTAACAATCTTGATTCCAGCTTGTGCTTCACCCAGCCCAGCATTTTGGGTGATGTACTGTGCATATAACTTAAATAAGTAGGGTAACAATATACAACCTTGACGTACTCCTTTCCCAATTTGGAACCAGTCTGTTGTTCCATGTCCAGTTCTAACTGTTGCTTCTTGACCTGCATATAGGTTTCTCAGGAGGCAGGTAAGGTGATCTGAAATTCCCATATCTTGAAGAATTTTTCACAGTATTTTGTGATCCACACAGTTAAAGGCTTTAGTGTAATCAATGAAGCAGAAGTAGATGTTTTTCTAGAATTCTCTTGCTTTTTCAATGATCCAACGAATGTTGGCAATTTAATCTCTGGTTCCTCTGCCTTTTCTAAATCTAGTTTGTACATCTGGAAGTTCTAAGTTCACATACTGTAGAAGCCTAGTTTGAAGGATTTTGAGCATTACTTTGCTAGCATTTGAAATGAGTGCAATTGTGAGGTAGTTTGAACATTCTTTAGCATTGCCTGTTTTGGGGATTGGAATGAAAACTGACTTTTTCCAGTCCCATGGCAACTTCTGAGTTTTTCAAATTTGCTAGCATATTGAGTGCAGCACTTTATCAGCATCATCTTTTAGGATTTGAAATAGCTCAACTGGAATTCCATCACCTCCACTAGCTTTGTTGGTAGTGATGTTTCCTAAGGCCCACTTGACTGTGCATTCCAGGATGTGTGGCTCTAGGTGAGTGATCACACCTCCATGGTTATCTGGGTCATGAAGATCTATTTTGTATAGTTCTTCTGTTTATTCTTGCCCCTTCTTTTTAATATCTTTTGCTTCTGTTAGGTCTATATCATTTCTGTTCTTTATTGTGCCCATCTTTGCATGAAATGTTCCTTGGTATCTCTAATTTTCTTGAAGAGATTTCTAGTCCTTCCCATTCTATTGTTTTCCTCCATTTCTTTGCATTGATCACTGAAGAAGGCTTCCTTATCTCTCCATGCTATTTTTGGAACTCTGCATTCAAATGGTTATATCTTTCCTTTTCTCCCCCGCCTTTTTCTTCTCTTCTTTTCTCAGCTATTTGTAAGGACTCCTCAACCATTTTGCCTTTTTGCATTTCTTTTTCTTGGGGATGGTCTTGATCCCTGCCTCCTATACAGTGTCATGAACCTCCATCCATAGTTCTTCAAGCACTCTCTGTCTGTCAGGATCTAATCCCTTGAATCTATTTGTCACTTCCACTGTATAACAGTAAGGGATTTGATTTAGGTCATACCTGAATGGTCTAGTGGTTTTCCCCACTTTCTTCAATTTTTCCAATTTTATCAGTATAGATAGATAACATGTTTATTATATATAATATGCCTAGTTATACTAATCAGATATCAGGGATAAATGAACAAATATCCCAGTTTCTCAAATACAAAACTTTTGAAGAAACAAAATCTAATAGAATGATACTACAGTATAGTTAGTTATTTTTAAAGAAAATAACTACCATTCTGCTCTTATTAGAATTTTCATTATGTGTTCTTATCGTTCCATTAAAGAATCAAGTACTGCAGCAATTAAGAGGTTGTGAATCAGAGGGTTGGTAGGTATAGTTCCATATTCAAGCCCCTCTCCAAAGTACATGGTAATGAAGTGACAGATTCAGATGCTTTGGGGCTTGACATCTTGAAATAAGCAACAGCAGAATATAGTCAGTAAAACTGTTTTCACTTGTGTGTGCTGAAAATAAATGATTCAAAGTTCCCTACCACTGACTGGGGCATGCTTTGTTGTGTACTTAATGCAAACAGACCATTTCAACCTATTTACACAGAACTGGCCCTGGAGGTTTTCAACAACTTTCAATTTGTAGCAGACAGTGTAATAAGAATAAAACCATTTGTTGAACAAAATAAGTGCCAGATATTGTGCAAAAAGCTTTACAAGCATAGTGAAAGTCACTCAGTCGTGTCCGACTCTTTGCAACCCCATGGACTGTACAGTCCATGGAATTCTCCAGGACAGAATACTGGAGTGGGTAGCCTTTCCCTTCTCCAGGGATCTTCCCAACCCAAGGATTGAACCCAGTTCTCTGACATTACAGGCAGGCTCTTTACTGGCTGAGCCACAAGGGAGGCCCAAGGAAGGTATGAGATTAAATAGATTTTGATAGATATTTGATATTTATATATCTCTATATCTATATGTTTTGTCCATGCTTTCTACCTTCTCTCTATAGTATACACCATACAGTTCTCAATATTTGTTAAATGAAAGAATGAAATGATTTTCATTTTATAAAATTCAGGAAGCTATGGATTTAAAAATGCCCAAAGTCACTCAGCTCAAAAGTGGCGAACTAGATTCATAGTTGATTCTCAAAATGTTTTAGATTTTTCCAGACCACCTCACTATACACTGACTCCCTATTATGTGGTCATTAGATAAATAATAACTTGTTTATTGTCTTAATTATATAAAATCCATTTCATTTATTTTATGTATCTTAAAATTATGATTCATTTTACATATCATTATTACTTCATTATAATTTTTCCTTAGACATTTTAACCAGATAGCATATAATTTACTGTTCAGGAGACAAGTCAAATGAATCAATCATAAGCTTTCATTTGTCTCTAAAAACACTTTTATTCACACCAAAATATGTTTATGAGTATACAATTGGCATCAATGCCCTGTGTAAACAGAAAGATAGCTACTTTAATGCCTCACACCCTCTGTTCAAGGGAACATAGTCAAATGCATTATTCACTAAATCACATATTTGTTTCACTTAAAGTACTTTTTAACACCATGTAAACAGCTAAACTGACTACCATTGTTGAATCTGATTCTGTTGCTCAAAACAACTACTGAGAAATTTTTATGTGCCAACATTTGGCATCCCTCAGCATTTTAATTTTCATAGCAAAATCTAAAGTAGTTATTCATTTCTAATTTTATATATTAGGAGATTCAGACTCAGAGAGGTTAAATGATTTGCTCAAGATTAAACAACTAAATTTTAGAATCAAATTAGAATCTAGTAAAATCCCTTGTGGACACATGAAAATATATGTGTATTTAAAAATAGTGACACATCAGAAACTGAACTCAGGTTCAGAAGACAGATCAATAATTATAAAGATGGCTTCAATATCTTATTTGCTACATTTTCATGCTCAGTTATTTTTACTATTTAAATTTTGCTCTAATGAAGAGCTGTATTTATTTACTTTTTAATGTGTTTGTTCTTCTTGATAATTGTAGCAGTGTTTTTGTTTGTTTTGTTTCATAACGCCTTGGTGACCTGACTAAATGGGAGATAGCTGATATATTTTTGCATGCTTCAGTTCAGTTCAGTCGCTCAGTCGTGTCCAACTCTTTGCGACCCCGTGAATCGCAGCACGCCAGGCATCCCTGTCCATCACCATCTCCCAGAGTTCACGCAGACTGATGTCCATCAAGTCGGTGATGCCATCCAGCCATCTCATCCTCAGTTGTCCCCTTCTCCTCCTGCCCCCAATCCCTCCCAGCATCAGAGTCTTTTCCAAAGAGTCAACTCTTAGCATAAGGTGGCCAAAGTACTGGAGTTTCAGCTTTAGCATCATTCCCTCCAAAGAAATCCCAGGGCTGATCTCCTTCAGAATGGACTGGTTGGATCTCCTTGCAGGCCAAGGGACTCTCAAGAGTCTTCTCCAACACCACAGTTCAAAAGCATCAATTCTTCAGCGCTCACCTTTCTTCACAGTCCAACTCTCACATCCATACATGACCATTGAGTTGGAAGAATATAAGTATACAAGTTTTGGATATATAAATAGCATCATTACCATATATTTTTAAAACATAAGAGAGAAAGTATACTGAACTATGTGAATTGAAACTGACCTACCATTGTACAGTAGAAGTTAAAAATCAGATTTTGGCACAGATTTATTGAAAGCTCAGTTGATGACAGGATTCTGGACTCAATGAAAATCTATTCAGTTTTCAATTATGCCTAAAATTCATCCTGGAAGGTAGGAAATGTTTTAATGGACATTTTGTCTTAATAGGATTTTCCCCATCAAGATTTTTACAAATACTTCATCTACTTAAAAGATATTTTAAAAATAATATACTGAAAGAAAATACAGAGATTAATGTTGAACTGAGAAATAGTATCTGATTTTTCAGATACCCATAGTGTGTCCAGTCATTTGGACTTTTAAGAAATCTGGAGGTAGATTTTGCTCTGATACTTAATGTATGTACAATCTTGGCCAAGATTTACTTGATAAGCATCAATTTCCTCATGTGAAAATGCAGATTATTTTTAACATCTATATTACAAGGCAGTTTTGAGAATTAGTAATTATGTATAGAGCTTAGCATAGTGCTTCATCCAGAATAGTAAGCAATCTAAGTTTTAATTACTCTCATTAGTGTAGACATATGGTATCTGTAAATACTATTTAGTTCCACTGTATGTGTGTGTACATGTATGTCTGAGTTTTGTCAAATTCCTTACATAGGAATTTTCCTTTAAACCACTATTTAATATAATTGTTACCAAACTGAACTCAGGTTCACTCACCTGATACTCAGCAAAGCCAGTCTATTAATACTGGGTTGTGGTGAAGGAAAATACAGCATTTATTGCAGGGCATGGAGAATGGGCAGCTGATACTCAACCTGGACTCCCTGATGGCTTCAAAGGAAAGGTTTTTAAAGGCAACACTAGGGGTGAGGGTTGCAGGATACATGATCAGCTTGTGGACCATTTCCTGATTGATTGGTGTTCAAAGTGATATTTCAGGAATCTTAGTCAACTTTCTGGTTTCAATCAGTCTGGGATCTACATGCTTACGCTCAGTATATAGTCACCATCCTCTACCTGGGTGGGGTTCTTGCTTCCCACAGAACAACTCAAATATAGGCATTAGATTGTCATGTATGTCCTTTCAGGAGGAACTAGAAGTCCTGTCATTCTGTTTTATCACCAAATTTAAGCTACCTTACTTTTCTTGCTTAACTGCTTTTCCTTTGTTTCTGCATTAATCACCTCTCTAATTGGTAACACTTGAGTCTGCTCTGTGGCACTTTCAAAAAGCCTAGAAGACTAATTTTTTTTTTTAAGCAAGAAATGGGGAACACAAAAGGGCTTGTGTACCTGGGAAGGCCCTACGTGGTCCTGCTCAGTTTCAACCCCTCTTTCTGATAATCCTCAATTCTAAGGGGAATAGGAGCAAGACAAGAAGATGAATAAAGCTTTAGATAGAAAGGTAAATCTTAAACTCTTCAGGGAAACTCAGTTTTAGAAGGACTTGGTTTCATAATGTTAGTTTTTGCTGTCCAGCAAGCAACCTCAAGATTCCACTGGCAAACAATAACTACTGTATTGTTCATGTATCTGAGATTGCACTAGCCATTCTGATTATCTTGTCTGGATTTGCTTACACATCTGTGGTTAGCTGTCTCAGCTGGGGTAGACAGGGTGATTCAGCGATGCTCCACATGTGTCTTTTCCTCCAGTATAGAGGTTAATAGGCTAAATGCTGCCTACCACCTGTTTTTATAACTAAAATTTTATTGGCTCACAGACCTCCCCATTTGTTTACATACTGTATATAGTTGCTTTTTCACGACAAAAGTAGTGTGAGGTAGTTGCCACAGAATTTTATGGTCTGTAAAACCCCAAATGCTTATTCTCTGTCTCTTTACAGAAAAAAAAAAATTTGCCTAAAAAATTTGTTTTAAAAGTCCAGCTCTGGCAGTTCTCCTGGTAATAATGATAGAAAAGTGTGTGCACCAACTCATGTGCCTATTTTGAGCCTCTGTGTCATATGTGCTAATATTCAATTAGCCAAAGCAAGTCATATGCTTGAATCCAGGGGCAAGGAGCAAAGAGTGGTAAAGAGTGTGGAAACAGGAAGGGTCAAATGACTGAAGCCAATAATGCAATATACAATTTTCATAACTTTTTTGAGGAATAGTCACATGTGTGTACCTGTTTAGAACTTGCTACTTTCTCTTCCAGCAACATTTTGAATACATCAAGAACCAATGATCTACCCCAGGGGTCAGCAAATTTTTTTCCATAACAGGCTAGATATTAAATATTTTGGGCTTTATTTGGCATGTCCTTCACAACTACCCAAATCTGTCATCACATCAGGTGGCCATAGATAACATGCAAACAAATGAATGTGGCTGTGTTCCAACAAAACTTTATTCACAAAACTGACAGCAGTTTGCCTGTTCCCAATCTACCACATATCAAAAATAAGCAAACTGGGGCACAAAGTATTTAGATGTCGGCACAAAGTATTTAGATGTCTTATCTAGGATCACACACCTAAGTGATGATTAAACAAGATAAGGGCTATAGTCCTACAGTGGCCAACCAAGAAGATGTTTTAATTTTTGGTTCCACATAAAGTTATAAGATTTGACTTGTTTGAAAACGTGTTAAAATTGGAAAATTTATATAAAAATCTGGATGTTCATATTTTCTTAAATTGGATCATGTGGAAGTACTGGACTCAAATTCCCATCATGCAACAATTGGTTGGAGCCAAGTAACTACCAATTAGATCTACTGTTAATTTAACTGTTATATTGAGACCCTGCATTTGACCCAGTTCACTTGTTTACATTATTTTACTGACCCTTGTGGGCATACAAGTTTGCTACCATGGGCTTAGAACGCAATCCTTTTAATTTCCCAGTCCTGGAATTTTTTTCCTCTTGACTACTTCTTCTGGTCAAGTCACTCTGATACAGTCAAGTTGTTAGGTTTTAAAAGTTGTAAGAACTACTTTGTCTTTGAAGAAATGTTTCCCTCCTCTATGGATTTCAGGGAATGATGAGACTTTCCAACTTTATTAGTTTAAAATCCATAAAAATGTGTTTCAGTGAAGTATTTTATAATTAAATCTCTTTATTACAATTGAATGTATAATTTGCAACATCTACTGTGATGATTTTAAACTTTGGACAGTCTTTAATAACAAATATTTCTTAGCACCTGAGCTGGAAATACTTGAAAAAGTGAACAAACAAGTGATTTAAGGGAAAATGCTCCCTGCACACACTCCTTGTTAATATTTTATGGTCATTAAATGAATTTTAGAATTGAGAATTATTTGGTGCCACAACAGTTGATAGATTCGTGGAGATTCTTTGTCTTCATTTGAAAACAGGTGAAAGTAAAGACATTCTTAGAAAATCCCACTTCATATGCTGAAGTTTGACACATCTGTCTGATAATTATGAGCCTTTGCTCAAGGGTTCAAATCAACCACTTGATTATGATTAAAGATATTTCATCTTACAAATTTACATCATCTACAAATATCAACTAACAGCCCCAAAGTCTTGTAGGGAAACGTGTATCACACACTAAACACCATGCCTGTGAAAAAGAGGAAGAGAAAAGGAAACTAACATTAGCTTTTACTACAATGCAATTTGGGATTCCCTGGTAGCTCAGCTGGTAAAGAATCCACCTGCAATACAGGAGACCTTGGTTTGATCCCTGGATTGGGAAGATTCCCTGGAGGAGGGCATGACATGGACAGAGGAGCCTGGCAGGCTACAGCCCACGCTGTCACAAAGAGTTGGACATAATTGAATGACTAAGCACACAATGCTATTCAGTGTGCTAGGTGCTTTATAGACATTTATCCTCCTTTAATCTACAAAATGATCCAGTGGCATGGGTGCTTTTATTATTCCCAGTTTATAGTGGGGGGAAATTGAAGCTCAGAGTTCATATGTTACCTGCCTAAAATCATATAGATAAAAGCTGAATTTTTTGATACAGGTCTGGCAGGCAGATTCCTGTGTAGTGAGCTCCCTGGGAGTAGCATGGAAAACAATGGTACTGAATGTGTCTGCTGCTGCTGCTGCTAAGTCGCTTCAGTCGTGTCCAACTCTGTGTGACCCGATAGACTGCAGCCCACTAGGCTCCCCCGTCCCTGGGATTTTCCAGGCAAGAACACTGGAGTGGGTTGCCATTTCCTTCTCCAATGCATGAAAGTAAAAAGTGAAAGTGAAGTCGTTCAGTCGTGTCCAACTCTTAGTTACCCCATGGACTACAGCCTACCAGGTCCTCTGTTCATGGATTTTCCAGACAAGAGTACTGGACTGGAGTGCCATTGCCTTCTCCGATTGAATGTGTCTAGGAGGTAGGAAAACCATAGAGTGTAATAATAGCTTTTTCCTTTGTGAGCTAACTTGACCATATCAGAGCAAAGCTCCATCAGTGCTAAAGGCAAGGATCAAAGATAAAATAATCTGTAAGCCTTATAGTAGCTTTGTTTATCAAAAGGTATCTCTCTGACTATATGCAGAATGAGGCTAATGGCTGTTGTACTTATCCTGGCATTCAAAATGAAAAATTCCAGTTTTTTAAGAAATCTCCACACAGTTCTCCATAGTGGCTGTACTAGTTTGCATTTCCACCAACAGTTTAAGAGGGTTCCCTTTTCTCCACACCCTCTCCAGCATGTATTGCTTGTAGACTTATGGATCGCAGCCATTCTGACTGGTGTGAAATGGTACCTCATTGTGGTTTTGATTTGCATTTCTCTGATAATGAATAATGTTGAGCATCTTTTCATGTGTTTGTTAGCCATCTGGATGTCTTCTTTGGAGAAATGTCTAATTAGTTCTTTGGCCCATTTTTTGATTGGGTTGTTTATTTTTCTGAAATTGAGCTGCAAGAGTTGCTTATACATTTTTGAGATTAGTTGTTTGTCAGTTGCTTCATTTACTATTATTTTCTCCCATTCTGAAAGCTGTCTTTTCACCTTGCTTATAGTTTCCTTTGTTGTGCAGAAGCTTTTAATTTTAATTAGATCCCATTTGTTTATTTTTGCTTTTATTTCCAATATTCTGGGAGGTGGGTCATGATCCTGCTGTGATTTATGTTGGAGAGTGTATTGCCTATCTTCTCTAGGAGTTTTATAGTTTCTGGTCTTACATTTAGATCTTTAATCCATTTTGAGTTTATTTTTGTGTATGGTGTTAGAAAGTGTTCTAGTTTCATTCTTTTACAAGTGGTTGACCAGTTTTCCCAGCACCACTTGTTAAAGAGATTGTCTTTAATCCATTGTATATTCCTGACTCCTTTGTCAAAGATTAGGTGTCCATAGGTGCGTGGACTTATCTCTGGGCTTTCTATTTTGTTCCATTGATCTATATTTCTGTCTTTGTGCCAGTACCATATTGTCTTGATGACTGTGGCTTTGTAGTAGAGCCTGTGGATGGATATTCCTTAAAAACCTGGAAATAGAACCGCCTTATGACCCAGCAATCCCACTGCTGGGCATACACACCAAGGAAACCAGAATTGAAAGAGACAAGTAGACCTGTCTCTTATACACATCTAGATGTGTATAAGAGACAGCATATATACAGTGGAATATTATTCACCAATAAATAATACCACTTGCAGCAACATGGATGGACCTAGAGATTATCATACTAAGTGAAGTCAGACAAAGAAAGATAAATATCATATGATATTGCTTATATGTGAAATCTTAAAAAATGGTACAAATGAACTTATTTACAAAAACAGAAACAGATTAAGACTTAGAAAACAAACTTATAGTCACCCAAAGAGAAAGGTGGGGGAAATAAATTGGGAGTTTGGGTTGACATATACACACTACTTAAAATAGATAACCAATAAAGATTTATTGTATAGCACAGTGAACTCAGTTCAATATTTTGTAATCGTCAATAAGAGAAATGAACTAAAAAAAGAACAGATATATGTATAACTGAATCACTTTGCTCTACACTTGAAACTAATATTGTAAATCAATGATAGGCTAATATAAAATAAAAATTTAAAAATTAGCATCAGAATTGTTGACTGCAGTGCTTTAAGCTAGACCTTCCAAAAGTAATTTAGAAAACTCAAAGAACATGAGGCATACAAAGATTGCAAATTGTTTTGAACCAGCAATATTCAGGGCATACAGTACATAATGCACTCTTCCTGAATAATTACCTAAGGAATGAGCTTCGGACTATCAAGGAAATATTGAAATGCTTGTGAACATTAAATATACTTAACTACATCACTGAGAAGAAATGATGGGAATAAGGATGAATGAATATGTAAATAATTTGGTTTCTAATTATATATTGCAACTATCAAAATCATGGTGAGAAAAAGGAAAGTCAATGGCAAGTAGAATAAGCTGGTTGATTGCCATATATTTTTATTGGGAGTATAAGGATATAGATTAATTTAGATAATTGGGGAAAGGAAAAGAAAAGATTTGTAGCTATTTTCAGTAATGCTTACAGTAAGAAACTAACAGAAAATACCTTAAATGAAAGAGTTTAAAGATAGAATATAATGGCAATTAACAAAAAATAAAATCTTAAGTATACTAACACATATATATGGAATTTAGAAAGATGGTAATGATAACCCTGTATGCAAGACAGCAAAAGAGACACAGATATATAGAACAGTCTTTTGGACTCTGTGGGAGAGGGAGAGGGTGGGATGATTTGGGAGAATGGCATTGAAACATGTATAATATTATATATGAAATGAATCACCAGTCCAGGTTCAATGCAGGATACAGGATGCTTGGGGCTGGTACACTGGGATGACCCAGAGGGATGGTACAGGGATGGAGGTTGGAGGGGGATTCTGGATGGAGAACACGTGTACACCTGTGGCGGATTCATGTTGATGTATGGCAAAACCAATACAATATTTAAAGTAATTAGCCTCCAATTAAAATAAATATGTTTAAATTTTTTAAAAAAATGAAAAATTCCTGCTTTGGAAGGTTTGCTCACCAAAGTGTTCCTAATTTGCAGAATGCAAATAAAAGGCTTTCAAACATTTCATCAATCCATTTTGAGCTATTGTGGCAATTTTTGTCAAGGATTTTGATTGAGTTTATTTGCCTGTGATTATTAAGACTTTTGTAGAAGCAAAAAAAGTAAGCTCTTTTGAAAAAGAATTTAACTCATTAAGTTCTGTTCTGCCTAACCTACATACTTGCATTGTTTGGTCCTCCCTTCAGAGAAAATTGATGCATACTCCCCTTGTCCTGTAAAACTACTGGCAATTTTACCAAGAGAAAATTTCAAAAAATGCCTCTTGGTGTGGAAGAAAGTGAAGTCTTACATGAAGATAAGTGGAAATAGTTTTCAAAAGAGCTATTTAAGCAGTTGAGTACAATCTGCAGCAGGATCTTGTATACAGTATTGTAAGACTAATTGAGCATGAAGTTGCATGTGCAAAGCATCAGAAGTTCAGAAAAGATTGTTTGCCCAAACTGACATTCTGATCACCACCCTTTTTATTGTTGACATAAATAACCCAATTGGTAGACAAGTAACTTTAGATACTCTTCCTGTTGCAGCAAACTCCTCAACATTTATTAGAACTGCTTTGTGAAAAAAGTGGAAGGTCACAGGATAGGCTAGCCATAATCAAATAGTGATGGTCAAATTTTTATTTTTTACTTTCTATTTGTATCTCTATTATATAGTGGTCATTTTTAATATTTCTAAAACTTTTCTCCTGGCCTTCTCCTGGATGCTTTTATTACATTAATATTAGAATACTCAAGACTATGAAAGGCAATAAAAGCCTTAGTGAAATAAAGATTTTTTTTATATATGAATTCTCACACTGCCTAGTTGAGGCCATTCTAGATAACTGATACAACTGGTTTTTAGAAAACTGGTTCATGCAACTCAAAACAGGAATAAAACTCAATTCTTAATATGCTGAAATTAGGATGCCCAGACATTTTTACCTATGGGATATAATTAATAATGCAGAACTTCAGAAATGGTTATAAGTTTCCATCTGTAAAATAAGCCACTCTAGATATTTTGAACAGAAAGACTTTCAATACAGGGACTTTTTGCTTATGAAATCATTAGCCATTCTAAGTGAACAAGATTTAGACTGGGAACCAATAACAACTCCAGAACAACACAGAATTGTCCCTCCATAGGAGATGGCATTTACACTACAACAGGCAACCATGGAAATTAAGAAGCCATTGTAAGAAGTGCTTTGTAAAAGTACCTATCACTCAAGATACGATCTGGAAGTCAGAGAGCTACTGAGAAAACTGCTGGATGCAGAACCACACAGTGTTCCCCAGATCTATGCCAGCAAAATAGGTATTGCATATATTACTGTTTCTCCTAACATTTATGGAGAAGGAAATGGCAAACCACTCCAGTATTCTTGCCTGGAGAATCCCACGGATGGGGGAGTCTGAAGGGCTACAGTCCATGGGGTCACAAGAGTCAGACACGACCTAGCAACTAAACCACCACCACCACCACCTAACATGTAATGCAATTATGAATGCAAATGTTGGGTGAATGCCACTGATGGAAACCAGAAACCTTAGCTACAAGGGATTTTGGAAATGCAAACTTTATCTTGCCATAACATCTGCCATTCAGAAGGATGGGCTAAGAGTTAAATTAGATACTGAATAAATCAGTGTACTATATCTGCTGTACCAAAGGGCCTGGAAGAAACCTTGTGACAAGTATTAATGCTAGTTTTAAAAAGTAGATTTTAAAGAAAGGAGTCAATACCCATAAATTATCTTAGTATAAAAATGATTTAAAGTCCATTTTCTGACACATTTATACCTATCCTAAATTGATTTCTTTGAGTACTTGAAATTTCAAATAATATTTATTGTACACCTGCAGTATTTAAGGAATTGGGCAAGGGAATCAGACATGGTCCCTGTCCTTGAGCAAGCACATTCTAACTTGGAATAGAAGAGCTAGGGACAATGACAATGCAAAGTAACATATGTTAAATACTGAAAAAGAGCAAACTGTACTAGAGTGGACTCAGGGGAAGGTTTCAGGAAGGATGTAACAGTTGAACTTGGCCTTACAGAATGAATAAGGTCAAACAAAAATCAAACTTTTAACTTCTTGGCAATTTTCAGTTTACAAAATAAGTTTAGAATATTTTATCATTTTACTTTCCCAGAAATTATTTCATGTATCTAAAGAAATGCTTTCCATATTCCACAGATTTTTTTCCCCAAAATTGCAGGTTGATATCACACAGCTAGGAAGCAGCAGAAATAGAAAAATGAACTCATGTATGTTTCACTCCAATAGTGTTGATTGCTCGTATCACATTGGCATTCTCAGAGGGATTTAGAAACACAGAAATGCCTACATAGAGAATGAATGAAATAACACTGGAACAAAAGCTTAGAAACTGCAAGCAATTGTGTTTGACCGGATTGCAAAGAAAACATAGAGACTAGAGAGCAAAGGTAAATTAGGACCAGACAGTAGGTAAGTTTAGTATCAGACTAAAGCAATGGCTTCTAATTAAATTTTTAGAAAAACATGATTACTGCACTGATTTGTAGAATTGAAATGCAGTGTGAAAGAGACTAGAGACTGAAATGGAGGAAATAAGGATCTCATAATTGCCTAGATGAGAGTAATGAGGGTATAAATTAGTTTGGTATGACTATGAATCAAGACCTCTCTCTCCAGCAATATGATTAACTACCTATTTGGACACAGATTTTCAACAATTTCAAAAATGCAGAAATGATGGATCAAATCTAATAAACATCTTTCCAAATCAATACACAGCTGAGCTCATAGGAAAGGAAGGAAAATTCCCAGGGATTAAAACTAAAGAGAGCTTTAAAACAAAATGGTACACTGAAGCTAAGCCTACTAGAGCCCTAGAAGTATTTGCCAATCTCCTTAAATAAGAGGCTTGTATTTTAATAATTTGCCACCTATGCATAGGTGACATAGCCTTGGGCCAATACAAGGTATAGAGAGTATCAACAGAACTTCCTCACATTCAAAAAACCCAACATAACTAAGTACTCCATGAATGGGTAGATTGGAGGAAAAAATTTCACCTGATGGCAAAGGAAAACAATTGGGAAAATAGGTATGATTCTGAGTAGAGTATCTTATAACAGGCTTGACTATGTCTCTATCTAGTCTTCTGGTTTTAATGTATAACATTTGAGGTATCTAAGAAACTATAAACTGAGAAATTAACCTAATCCCCAGTTGGTAGGCAACTAAGGTTATCTTTCAGAAAGTAATACACATTTACAGAAAAATGGACCCTCAAACTAGGCTTTCCAGGATTTTGCAGATAAAGTTACAATAATCTTAAATTCACAGTTCAAAATCCTATATATTTTGACCAGGTAAGACATTTCATACATAGTGGCAGCAGCGGAGGCAGTAGTGGCAGTATGATTTTTCATTCTGCCTAAATTCACACACACACATACACACACACAGCAAAAGGCTAAAAACGGTAACCCATAGACAGCAAATCCAGGGAATAAGATATCACATCAAAGCCCAAGATATGACTTAGTAGAACCAAATCATTTAGAACAGAAAGACCCATGGAGAAATAGCAGCTGTATGGGAATAAGATGCTCTGTGGAAGGAAATAAAAGGACGTTTGTCAATCTCAGGAGTTGGAAAACACAGCAATCAGTAAAAATGCTTGCTCTCAAAAGAAGCCTGCTCCATTCAAGGTGGAGCACCCTGAAGGCAGTGATAAGAACAGATAAAACTGGAAAGAGCTTTGGAGGTCTCCAATGTGCCAATGAATATAAAGAAAGTGTGCTAGGGTATCCTGAAACCTCATGGTTTGGAAATATCCCATAAAAGAAAATTGTAACCCTTACTGAAACTAAACCGCTGAGAGCAGAACACAAATATATTGGAGTAGAAACACTTGGAGTAAAGAGAAAAAATTCAGATGCTAATGAAGGAAATGACTAAAAGTACAGGTAAAATATAGTATTAACGATGTGCATGCAGTGGGAGTGCATATTTTTTATTAATTTATACTAAATTAGAAGTACTAGGGCAATGAAGCTAAAAATGCTATCGTGGCCCATACAAGTATAGGAAACTTCATCTCATTAATGCATGACAAGAGAAAGAGGGTGCTTGAAATCCATACTAAGACATGGTAAGAAAAAAAGAGATAGTGATACAAAAAAAACAAAAACATATTACATAAAATTATGACATAGCAGAAAACTACATTTGGCTACAAAGCCAACAAAAATCCTAATTTATTATTTCAAAATAAACCTAAATGTAATTATAGAAAAGATTAGTTACAGTAGGACAACACAAATGAGAAAAATAAATGAAACATTGATTTCTGGAGCAGACAGGACTTAGGTAATAATTCAGTTCAGTTCAGTCACTCAGTCGTGTCCGACTCTTTGTGACCCCATGAATCGCAGCACGCCAGGCCTCCCTGTTCATCACCATCTCCCAGAGTTCACTCAGACTCACGTCTATCGAGTCCATGATGCCATCCAGCCATCTCATCCTCGGTCATCCCCGAGGATGAGGTAATAATTATAAATAGGAAGAAGTTATAAATTGAGAAAAATGTAAGAAAAATAAAGGTGGACAGGTGAAGTTAAAGTACAGGAAGGGAACTAGAAAATATAAAGTAAAACCAATGACAAATCAAATATATATTAAGAAAGATAGTTTTCATAGCTTGAGAAAAAGTGATAAATCATGAAAACAAAGGAAATACAGATATAAAAAAAGAGGGCTAGAATAAAACCACAATGGAACACTATAAATATATGAAAAACTATAATCAATATTTTTCTGAAATTAAAGAATACTTGAAAGTTGAAAGTACCTTAGAAAAGTCACCCCACATGATGAATATAAAGATATATTTTAGCAAAAGATCACAATTAAGAAAAATTGGGGATATAGGTAAAAACCAAGGAAACTTGAGTTTTAAAAACCAACACTATTTACAATAATCAAGACATGGAAACAACCTAAAAGTGCATTGACAGATAAATGGATAAAGAAGATGTGGTACATATATACAGTGGAATATTATTCACCAATAAATAATACCACTTGCAGCAACATGGATGGACCTAGAGATTATCATACTAAGTGAAGTCAGACAAAGAAAGATAAATATCATATGATATTGCTTATATGTGAAATCTTAAAAAATGGTACAAATGAACTTATTTACAAAAAAGATGTGTATAAGAGACAGGCTAGGAAGCAGCAGAAATAGAAAAATGAACTCATGTATGTTTCACTCCAATAGTGTTGATTGCTCGTATCACATTGGCATTCTCAGAGGGATTTAGAAACACAGAAATGCCTACATAGAGAATGAATGAAATAACACTGGAACAAAAGCTTAGAAACTGCAAGCAATTGTGTTTGACCGGATTGCAAAGAAAACATAGAGACTAGAGAGCAAAGGTAAATTAGGACCAGACAGTAGGTAAGTTTAGTATCAGACTAAAGCAATGGCTTCTAATTAAATTTTTAGAAAAACATGATTACTGCACTGATTTGTAGAATTGAAATGCAGTGTGAAAGAGACTAGAGACTGAAATGGAGGAAATAAGGATCTCATAATTGCCTAGATGAGAGTAATGAGGGTATAAATTAGTTTGGTATGACTATGAATCAAGACCTCTCTCTCCAGCAATATGATTAACTACCTATTTGGACACAGATTTTCAACAATTTCAAAAATGCAGAAATGATGGATCAAATCTAATAAACATCTTTCCAAATCAATACACAGCTGAGCTCATAGGAAAGGAAGGAAAATTCCCAGGGATTAAAACTAAAGAGAGCTTTAAAACAAAATGGTACACTGAAGCTAAGCCTACTAGAGCCCTAGAAGTATTTGCCAATCTCCTTAAATAAGAGGCTTGTATTTTAATAATTTGCCACCTATGCATAGGTGACATAGCCTTGGGCCAATACAAGGTATAGAGAGTATCAACAGAACTTCCTCACATTCAAAAAACCCAACATAACTAAGTACTCCATGAATGGGTAGATTGGAGGAAAAAATTTCACCTGATGGCAAAGGAAAACAATTGGGAAAATAGGTATGATTCTGAGTAGAGTATCTTATAACAGGCTTGACTATGTCTCTATCTAGTCTTCTGGTTTTAATGTATAACATTTGAGGTATCTAAGAAACTATAAACTGAGAAATTAACCTAATCCCCAGTTGGTAGGCAACTAAGGTTATCTTTCAGAAAGTAATACACATTTACAGAAAAATGGACCCTCAAACTAGGCTTTCCAGGATTTTGCAGATAAAGTTACAATAATCTTAAATTCACAGTTCAAAATCCTATATATTTTGACCAGGTAAGACATTTCATACATAGTGGCAGCAGCGGAGGCAGTAGTGGCAGTATGATTTTTCATTCTGCCTAAATTCACACACACACATACACACACACAGCAAAAGGCTAAAAACGGTAACCCATAGACAGCAAATCCAGGGAATAAGATATCACATCAAAGCCCAAGATATGACTTAGTAGAACCAAATCATTTAGAACAGAAAGACCCATGGAGAAATAGCAGCTGTATGGGAATAAGATGCTCTGTGGAAGGAAATAAAAGGACGTTTGTCAATCTCAGGAGTTGGAAAACACAGCAATCAGTAAAAATGCTTGCTCTCAAAAGAAGCCTGCTCCATTCAAGGTGGAGCACCCTGAAGGCAGTGATAAGAACAGNAATGAAGAATACAAACCTATACTTTATACAAAGACACATCTAACATAAAAAGACTCAAGGTTAAAAAGGGTATTTACTTTCATACTAAACAAGCAAATAAAGAGAACAAGAGTCAAGGTAGTATTCTGATTAAAAAGCATTAACAAGAAGAAAGATTGTATCATGCTTAGTCTGTTGCTCAGTCTATAATTCATTATGATGCAATCAATGTTATAAATATCTCTGGTATCCTGGATTATAAAGAATATCTTAATAAAAATTTATGAAAACTGACTGCACATTTGGTTGTTTTGAAAGATCTCAGTTTCAAAAAAGGGAAATACTAGACATAATTCTCTATCAGTTCAGTTCAGTCGCTCAGTCGTGTCCGACTCTTTGCGACCCCATGAATCGCAGCACGCCAGGCCTCCCTGTCCATCACCAACTCCCAGAGTTCACTCAAACTCATGTCCATTGATTCGGTGATGCCATCCAGCCATCTCATCCTCTGTCGTCTCCTTCTTCTCCTGCCCCCAATCCCTCCCAACATCAGAGTCTTTTCCAATGAGTCAACTCTTCGCATGAGGTGGCCAAAGTATTGGAGTTTCAGCTTCAACATCAGTCCTTCCAATGAACGCCCAGAACTAATCTCCTTTAGATTGGACTGGTTGGATCTCCTTGCAGTCCAAGGGACTCTCAAGAGTCTTCTCCAGCACCACTCCAGTTCAAAAGTATCAATTCTTAGGTGCTCAGCTTTGTTCACAGTCCAACTTTCAGATCCATACATGACCACTGGAAAAACCATAGCCTTGACTAGACAGACCTTTGTTTGCAAAGTAATGTCTCTGCTTTTTAATATGCTATCTAGGTTGGTCATAACTTCTTCTGCTTCTGTTAGGTTCACACCATTTCTGTTCTTTATTGAGTTCATCTTTGCATGAAATATTCCCTTGGTATCCCTAATTTTTTTTTTTTTGAAGAGATATCTATTCTTTCTCATTCTATTGTTTTCCTCCTTTTCTTCTCATTGATCACTGAGGAACACTTTCTTATCTCTCCTTGCTAGTCTTTGGAACTCTGCATTCAGATGCTTATATCTTTCCTTTCCTTCTTTGCTTTTTGCTTCTCTTCTTTTCACAGCTATTTGTAAGCCTTCCTCAGATAACCATTTTGCCTTTTTGAATTTCTTTTTCTTGAGGATGGTCTTCATCACTGCCTCCTGTACAATGTCACGAACCTCCATCCATAGTATGTCAGGCACTCTGTCTATCAGATCTAACCCATTGAAATTATTTGTCACTTCCACTGTATAACTGTATGGGATTTTATTTAGGTATACCTGAATGGTCTTTTCCAATGAGTCAACTCTTCTCATGAGGTGGCCAAAGTACTGGAGTTTCAGCTTTAGCATCATTCCCTCCAAAGAAATCCCAGGGCTGATCTCCTTCAGAATGGACTGGTTGGATCTCCTTGCAGTCCAAGGGACTCTCAAGAGTCTTCTCCAACACCACACTTGAAAAGCATCAATTCTTCGGCGATCAGCCTTCTTTACAGTCCAACTCTCACATCCATACATGACCACAGGAAAAACCATAGCCTTGACTAGACGGACCTTAGTCAGCAAAGTAATGTCTCTGCTTTTGAAAATGCTATCTAGATTGGACATAACTTTTCTTCCAAGGAGTAAGAGTCTTCTAATTTCACGGTTGCAGTCACCATCTGCAGTGATTTTGGAGCCCAAAAAAATAAAGTCTGGCACTGTTTCCACTGTTTCCCCATCTATTTCCCATGAAGTGATGGGACCAGATGCCATAATCTTCGTGTTCTGAATGTTGAGCTTTAAGCCAACTTTTTTGCTCTCCTCTTTCACTTTCATCAAGAGGCTTTTTAGCTCCTCTTCACTTTCTGCCATAAGGGTGGTGTCATCTGCATATCTGAGGTTATTGATA
>SJYT01040579.1:15791-25896 GCA_006410635.1 Cephalophus harveyi
AATGGTTTGCCTTGGAGACGAACAGAGATCATTCTGTCATTTTTGAGATTGCATCCAAGTACTGCATTTTGGATTCTTTTGTTGACCATGATGGCTACACCATTTCTTCTGAGGGATTCCTGCCCGCAGTAGTAGATATAATGGTCATCTGAGTTAAATTCACCCATTCCAGTCCATTTTAGTTCGGTGATTCCTAGAATGTCGACGTTCACCCTTGTCATCTCTTGTTTGACCACTTCCAATTTGCCTTGATTCATGGACCTGACATTCCAGGTTCCTATGCAGTATTGCTCTTTACAGCATCAGATCTTGCTTCTATCACCAGTCACATGCACAACTGGGTATTGTTTTTGCTTTGGCTCCATCCCTTCATACTTTCTGGACTTATTTCTCCACTGATCTCCCAATAGCATATTGGGCACCAAATGACCTGGGGAGTTCCTCTTTTGGTATCCTATCATTTTGCCTGTTCATACTGTTCATGGGGTTCTCAAGGCAAGAATGCTGAAGTGGCTTGCCATTCCCTTCTCCAGTGGACCACGTTCTGTCTGCCCTCTCCACCATGACCCGCCCGCCTTGGGTTGCCCTGCAGGCATGGCTTGGTTTCATTGTGTTAGACAAGGCCGTGGTCCTAGTGTGATTAGATTGACTAGTTTTCTGTGAGTATGGTTTCAGTATATCTGCCCTCTGATGCCCTCTTGTAACACCTACCATCTTACTTGGGTTTCTCTTATCTTGGATGTTGGGTATTTTTTCACGGCTGCTCCAGCAAAGCACAGCCGCTGCTCCTTACCTTGGACGAGGGGTATCTCCTTACCACCGCCGTTCAGATGTGATGTTTTATAGAGTTGATGTGATGTCATCAGTACAGTTGGTGTGATCATAGATATGGTGGGTGTGATGTCAGATATAGTTGATGTGATGTCAGTTAAACTGGATGTGATGTCATAAAAACAATGTGTTTATTATGTTAGATACAGTGGGTGTGAACATAGATATGGCCGTTGTAAAGTGACAGATATAGTGGGTGTGATGTCATATATAATGGTGTGATGTCATAAATGCAGTGGGTGTCATGTCACTGATATAATGGATGTGTTGTGATAAATCCAGTGGTGTGATGTCATAGATACAGTGGGTGTGAGGTCAAATGTAGTGTGTGTGATGTCATATATAATGGGTGTGACATCATAGTCATACTGGGCATGGTGTCATTCTAGTGGATGTGATGTCAGATATAGTGGGTGTGATGTCATATAGTGGGTGTGGTGTCATTGATACAGTGAATGTGATGTCATTGATCTGGTGGGTGTGATGGCATAAATACCGAGTGTGTGATGTTATATATAATTGATGCGATGCCATAGAGTGGGTGCGATATCATATAGTGGACATTGTATCATATAGTTGATGTGATGTCATAGAGTGGGTGTGATGACAGATATAGTGGATGTTTAGTCATAAAAACAGTGGGTGTGATATCACAGATTTAGTGGGTGTGATGTCATATGTGTCCGGAGAAGGCAATGGCAAGCCACTCCAGTACTCTTACCTGGAAAATCCCATGGATGGAGGAGCCTGGTAGGCTGCAGTCCATGGGGTCGCTAGGAGTCGGATGTGACTGAGTGAGTTCACTTTCACTTTTCGCTTTCACACAATGGAGGAGGAGATGGCAACCCACTCCAGTGTTCTTGCCTGGAGAATCCCAGGGACGGGGGCGCCTGTTGGGCTGCCGTCTATGGGGTCGCACAGAGTCAGACACAACTGAAGCGACTTAGCAGCAGCATGTCATATGTGATGGATATTTTGCTATAAATACAGTGAGGGTGATGTCGTAGATACAATGGTGTGATGATAGTTATAGTGGGTGTGATGTCACAAATATACCAGGTGTGATGTCATAAACACAGTGGGTGTGATACCATAGATATACTGGGTGTGATGTAATCGATCCAGTGGGTGTGATCATAGATATGGTGGTTGTGAAGTCACAGAAACAGTGGATGTGATGCAGAGGTGGGTGTGTTGTCAAAAAAATGTGGGATATCATATATAGTGGGTGTGTTGTCATAAAAAAAGTGTGTGATATCATTTACAGGGGGTTGATGTCATAGGTACTGGTTGTGAAGTCATATATAGTGGATGTGGTGTCATGAATACAGTGGCTGTGATGTCAATGATGCAGTGGGGGTGATGTCATAAAAACAGTGGGTGTGATGTCATAGATACAGTGGATGTCATCATAGATATGGTTGTGAAGTCACAGACATAGTGTATGTTATGTCAGATATACTGGGTGTGTTGTCGTAAAAGTGTGTGTGATGTCATATACAGTGGGTGTGGAATCATATATACTGGATGTGATGTCATGTATATTTGATGTGATGTCATAAATATAGTGGCTGTGATGTCTATGATGCAGTGGGTGTGATGTCATAAAAACAGTGGGTGTGATGTCATAGATAGAATGGGTGTAATCATGGATATGGTGGTTGTGAAGTCACACATATAATGGAAGTGATGTCAGATAGGTTGGTGTGATGTCATAGATACAGTGGGTATTAGATCATAGATATGGTGGTTGTAATATGATACACAGTGGCATGATGTCATAGAAAGAGTGTGTTTGATGTCACAGATGAAGTGGATGTGATGCCATCGTAGTGGATGTGAGATCGTATATAGTAGGTATGATGTCATAAATAGAGTATGCACAATATCATGGATACAGTGGAAATGATGTCATAGAGAGTGGATGTGGTGCTATAAATACAGTGTGTGTGAGGTCATAGATACAGTGGGTGTGATGTCAGATTTAATGGGTGTGTTTTCATTAAAAATTTGTGTGTGATGTCATATATAGTGGGTGTGATGTCATATATACTGGATATGATGTCATAAATATGGTACATGAGATGTCCTCTATACAGTGGGTGTGATCACAAGTATGTTGGTTGTGATGTCACAGATACAGTGGATGTAATGTAAGATATAGTGAGTGTGATGTCATAATGAAAGTGGGTGTGATGTCCCAGATATAGCATGTGTGGTGTCATAGATAAAGTGGGTGTGATGTCACATAGATAATGGATATGAAGCCATATACAGTGGATGTGATGCCATAATTGCAGTGTGCATGATATCATCAAAACAGTGGGTGTGATCATAGATATGGTGATTGTGATGTCAGATATAGTGGGTTTATTGTCATATAAAGAGTTGGTGTGATGTCATACATAGTGGCTGTTATGTCCTAAATAAACTGACTGTGATGTCCTAAATAAACTGGGTGTGATGTCATAGATACACTGGATATGAGATCATAGATATGGTGGATGTGATATCATACAGAGCAGTGTGATGTCATAGCTGAAGCAGACGTGATGTCATATACAGCTAATGTGATGTCATAAATACAGCATGCATAATATTATGGATAGAGTGGCCAAGATGTCATATACAGTGAGTGTGATGTCATAAATACAGTGGTGTGATGTCATGGACACAGTGGGTGTGATGTCACATACATAGTAGATATGAAGCCATATACAGTGGATGTGATGTCATAAATACAGCGGGTGTGATGTTATTGATACAGAGTGGTGATCATAGATGTGGTGGTTGTGATGTCACAGATATAGTGGATGTGATGTCAGATATAGTGGGTTTGTTGTCATAGTGTTGGTGTGATGTCCCATATAGTGCGTGTGATGTCATATAGTGCCTGTTATGTCATAAATACTATGGTTGTGATGTCATCAATACAGTGGCTAGTGATAGAGTTGTTGGGTGCGAAGTCACAGACAGAGTGGATGTGATGTCAGTTATTGTGGTTGTGTTGTTATAAACGCATTCATGTGATGTCACATGCATACGAGTTGTGATGTCATATACAGTGGATGTGATGTCATATATAGCGGGTGTGATGTCATAAATACAGTGATGGTGTCATGCATGTTGTAGTGTGATGTCATAAGGAGGGAATGTGATGACATGTGGCGCATACGATGTCATACATAGTGTTGGTATGATGTCATCAACACAGTGGGTGTGATAACACAGATACAGTGGATGTGATGCCAGATATAGTGGGTGTGATGTCATAAATACAGTGGATGTTTTGTCATACATAGTGGATGTAATGTCATAGTGTGTGTGATACCTAAATCACACATACTATTGGGTGCAATAGCATTGATATAGTTGATGTCTTATTGATGTCTTATAGAGTGGATGTGATGTCATATATGGTGGGTGTTTTCTCATACAGTGAGTAAAATGTCATAAATATAGTGTGATGTCATAAAAAGAGTGGGTGTGATGTCATAAATACAGTGGGTGTGATATCATAGTCATAATGTGTGAGATGTCATATGTAGTGGATGTGATGTCATATATAGCAGGTGTAATGTCATAGATACAGTGGAGTGATATCATAGATCCTGTCATGTGAAGTCATATACAGTGGGTGTGATGTCATAAATACAGTCTGTATGATGTCATTGATTTAGTGGGTGTGATGGCAGATGTCATGGGTGTGATGTTATAAATAGAAAGCATGTGATGTCATATATAATGGATGTTTTGTCACAAATACAGTGGGTGTGAAGTCAAAAATATACTGGGCATTATATCATATACTTGGTGTGATGTCTTATAGTGTGGGTGTGATTTCAGATATAGTGGGTGTGATATCATAAATACAGGGGTGTGATGTCATAGATACAGTGGAAATGATATCATAGATACAGTCGATGTTTGGTCCTATATAGTGGATGTGAGGTCATTGATACAGTGGGTTTGGTCATAGATATGGTGGGTGTAATGTCACCGATAGAGTGGATGTGATGTCATTTAGTTGCTGTGATGTCATAAAACACAGTGGGTGTGATGCCCTCAATATAGTGGGTGTGATCATAAATTTGGTGTGTGTGATGTCACAGATACAGTGGATGTGATGTGAGATGTAGTGGGTGTGGTGT
Organism: Cephalophus harveyi; assembly: GCA_006410635.1. Lineage (NCBI taxonomy): Eukaryota > Metazoa > Chordata > Mammalia > Artiodactyla > Bovidae > Cephalophus > Cephalophus harveyi. The sequence continues at coordinate 20,774 of SJYT01040579.1, forward strand.
CTTAAAAATAGTCGATGTGACATCATATACTGGGTGTGATGTCAAATAGAGAATGTGATGTCATCATTACAGTGGTTGTTACATCGTAGATGCAGTGGTGTGATTATGACACACACCCACTGTGTTGATGACTTCACACCCACTGTATTTATGACATCATGCCCTCTATATATGATGTCACATCCACTGTATCTCAGACCTCACACCCACTCTGTTGATGGCATCACACCCACTACATATGACATCACACCCAGTATGTATGACATTACTTCCACTGTATCCCTGATATTATGTCTACTGTGTTTATGACAGCACATGCCCTGTATCTATGACATCACACCCACTACATAGGACATCACATCAACTGCATCTATGACATCAAACCCATTGTTTCTGTGACATCATGCCACTTTATATGGTATCATACCCACCATATCTATGATCTCACACCCACTGTATCGATAACAGTACAGCCCTTATGTATGATATCACACCCACTATAGATGACATCACATCCACTGTTTTTATAACAACAAACCCACTTATCTGACATCACATCCTCTCTATCTGTGACATCAAAACCACCATTTCTATTATCACACCCACTGTATCGATGACATCGCATGCACTATATTTATGATATCATATTCACCATATATGATATCATAGCCCCTATATATGACATTACACACTTTATTATGTCAACACACCCATTATATCTGACATCACATCCACTATATCTGACTTCACAAACAGCATGCCTACGATGTCACCGACTGTATATATGACATCACACCAATGCATTTATGACATCACATCCACTTTATGTGACATCACACTTGCTGTATATGACACCAAACCCACTGTTTTTATGCTGTCACAGCCAATATATGACATCACACTCACTGTATCCTGACTTTATACCCACCATATCTATGATCAAACCCACTATATCAATGACATCACATATATTATCACATCCATTATATATGGCAAAACATCTACTGTATCTATGATATCACTTCCACTGTATCTCTGACATCACACCCCCGTATTTACAATGCCACACCCACTCTGTCTGACATCACACACACTACATATGACATCAGGCCCAGTATAACTATGATATCACACCCACTGCATTTATGACATCACACCAATTATATGTGACATCACCTCCACTATATTTGTGACATCACACCCAATGCATTGATGACATCAAATACAGAGTATCTATGAATCAAGCCCAGTGTATCTATGTTATCACACCCACTGTATCAATCACATCACACTTGCTGTATTTATGACATCACACCCACTATATATGATATCACACCCAGTATATATATCACATGCACTATATGATATAATGCCCCCTATATTTATGTTATCACACCCACTTTATTTATAACAGTACATCCATTATGACATCAAACCCAGTATATATGACTTCACACCCACTCTATCACAGCCACTGTATCTATAACAACATATGCACAGTTTATATGACATCACACCCACTAAACAGGCCAAAGTATTTGATTTTCCGGTTCAGCATCAGTCCTTCCAATGAATATTCAATGTTGATTTCCCTTAAGATTGAATGGTTTGATCTCTTTGCTCTCCAAGGGACTCTCAGTGGTCTTCTCCAGCACCACAGTTCAAAGGCATCAATTCTTCAGGATTATATTCAGACTTAAACTGAAAAAAGAAGGGAAAACCATTAGGCCATTCAGATATGACCTAAATCAAGTCCCTTCTAATAATACAATGAAAGTGACAAATAGATTCAAGGGATTAGACTCATAGAATACCTGAAAAATTAAAGACAAAGGTTAGTAACATTGTACAGAAGGCAGTGATTCTCTTACCTTGGGTGTGGGGCATCTCTTCACGGCTGCTTCAGCAAAGCACAGCCGCAGCTCCTTACCTTGGACGAGGAGCTGTTCCTGACCTTCAATGTGGGATAGATCCTCTAGGCCCTCCTGTGCCTGCACAGCCACTGATCCTTGGGTTGCCCCTCCCGGCCGCCGGCTCTGGCCTTGGGCATGGGTGGCTCCTCCCAGCTGCCGCCTCTGGCCTTGGGCTCAGGCTCAGGGTCACCGCCCTTGGCTCTGGGTTAGACTGGTAGAATACCTGAAATATTAAAGACAAAGGTTAGTAACATTGTACAGAAGGAAGTGATCAAAACTTTCCCCAAGAAAAAGAAATGCAAAATGGTTGTCTGAGAAGGCCTTACAAATAGCTGAGAAAAGAAGAGAAGCAAAAGGCAAAGGAGAAAATAGAAGATATACCCATCTGTATGCAGAGTTCCAAAGAATAGCAAGGAGTGATTAAAAAAAAAAAAAAAGCCTTCTTAAGTGAACAATGCAAAGAAAAAAGAGGAAAACAATAGAATGGAAAAGACTAGAGAACTCTTCAAGAAAACTAGAGATACCAAGGGAGCATTCCATGCAAAGATGGGCACAATAAAGGACAGAAATGGTTTGGAACTAACAGAAGCAGAATATATTAAGAAGAATTGAAAAGAATGCACAACAGAACTGCACAAAAAAAAGCTCTTAATGACCAAGATAACCACGATAGTGTGATCACTCACCAAGAGCCAGACATCCTGGAGTAGAGTCAAGTGGGTCTCAGGCAGCATTACTAGGAACACAGTTAGTGGGGGTGATGGAATTCCAACTAAGATATTTCAAATCATAAAGAATGCTGCTGTTAAAGTATTCCACTCAATATGCCAGCTAATTTGGAAAACTCAAAAATGGCCACAGGACAGGAAATTTTCAATTTTCCTTCCAATCTCAAAGACAGGCAATGCCAAAGAATGTTCAAATGACCACACAGCTGTGCTCATCTCACATGCTCGCAACATAATGCTCAAAATCGTTCCAGTTGGGCTTCAAGTGCGTGAACTGAGAACTTCCAGAAGTGCAAAATGGATTTAGAAAAGGTAGAGGAATCAGAGATCAAATTGCCAACGTCGATTGGCTCATAAAAAAAGCAAGAGATTTCCTGAAAAACANCGCAACATAATGCTCAAAATCGTTCCAGTTGGGCTTCAAGTGCGTGAACTGAGAACTTCCAGAAGTGCAAAATGGATTTAGAAAAGGTAGAGGAATCAGAGATCAAATTGCCAACGTCGATTGGCTCATAAAAAAAGCAAGAGATTTCCTGAAAAACATCTACGTCTGCTTTATTGACGACACTGAAGTCTTTAACTTGTTTAGTTCGGTTCAGTTCCATTCAGTCGCCCAGTTGTGTCCGACTCTTTGCGACCTCATGGACTGCAGCACGCCAGGCTTCCTGACAGTCACCAACTCATGGAGCTTGCTCAAACTCATGTCCATCGAGTTGGTGATGCCATCCAACCATCTCATCCTCTGTAATCCCTTGCCTTCAGTCTTTCCAGCATCAGGGTCTTTTCTAATGAGTCAGTTCGCATCAGGTGGCCAAAGTATTGCAGCTTCAGCTTCAGCTTCAGTCCTTCAAATGAATATTCGGGATGGATATCCTTTAGGATTGACTGGTTTGATTGCCTTGCAGTCAAAGGGACTCTCAAGAATCTTCAACACCACAGTTCAAAGGCATCAATTCTTTGGTGCTAGCTTACTTTATGATCCAACTCTCAAATCCATGTGACTATTGGAAAAAGCATAGCTTTGACTATGTGAACCATTGTCAGTAAAGTAATGTCTCTGGTTTTTTATATGCTGTCTAGGTTTGTCATAGCTTTTTTCCTAAGGAGCAAGAGTCTTTGAATTTCATGGCTGCAGTCACCATTTGCAGTGATTTTGGAACCCAAAAAGTAAAATCTATCACTGTTTCTGTTGTTTCCCCATCTATTTGCCAGGAAGTGATGGGACTGGATGCCATGATCTTCGTTTTTTGAATGTTGAGTTTTAAGGCAGAGTTTTCACTTTCCTCTTTTGCTTTCATGAAGAGGGTGTTTCCCCAGTCCTGTGGAAAATCTGTAATCAAATCCCACTGGCCTCCAAACTCAAATTCCGTGAGGGATCACAGTCCCTTTGCCTGATCCCCAGGTTGTGGAATCTGTTGTTGCTCCTAGAACTTTCTTAAAGAGTGAGAGTTTCTTTGGCATAATTGTTCTGCAGTTTGTGGGTCATCTGCTTGGTGGCTCTATGGTGGCTAACACTGGGTGACCCAGGTCTACTGAAGCCAGAGCCCCTGTCCATGCATCAGGCCACTGCTGATCCATGCCTCCACAGGAGACACTCATACACTCAATGGCAGGTCTGGCTCAGTCTCTGTGGGGCCCCTGGGTCCTGGTGCACACAAGGTTTTATTTGAGCCCTCAAAACTTCTCCGGTGGGTATGGGTTTGATTCTAAATGCAATTTTGCCCCTCCTACCATCTTGTTGGGGCTTCTTTTTTGCCTTCGAATGTGAGGTATCTTTTTTTTGTGTGTGGGATCCAACATTCTCCTGTCGATGGTTGTTCAGCAGCGACTTTCAATTCTGGAGTTCTCACATGAGAAGATGCACACGTCCTTCTATTCTGCCATATTGTTGTTCTCACAACAAACTGTGGAAATTTTTTTGAAGATATGGAAATGCCAGATCATCTTACCTGCCTCCTGAGAAACCTGTATGCAAATCAAGAAGCAACAGTTAGAACCGGACATGAAACAACCAACTGGTTCAAAATTGGGAAAGGAATACCTCAAGGCTATATATTACTACTCTGCTTATTTAACTTATATGCAGAGTACATCATGGAAATGCCAGACTAGATGAAGCTCATGGTGGAATCATGATTACTGGAAGAGATATCAATAAGTTCAGATATGCAGATGACATCACCTTAAGAGCAGAAAGCGTAGAGGAATTAAAGAACCTCTTGATGAGGGTATACTCTGCTTATTTAACTTATATGCAGAGTACATCATGGAAATGCCAGACTAGATGAAGCTCATGGTGGAATCATGATTACTGGAAGAGATATCAATAAGTTCAGATATGCAGATGACATCACCTTAAGAGCAGAAAGCGTAGAGGAATTAAAGAACCTCTTGATGAGGGTAAAAGAGGAGAGTGAAAAAGCTGGCTTAAAACTCAACATTCAAAAAACTAAGATCGTGGAATCCGGTCCCATCACTTCAT